>VZTG01002324.1:154266-269660 GCA_013397845.1 Melanocharis versteri | reverse complement strand
GAAGAGGGAGAGGGAGAGGGAGAGGGAGAGGGAGAGGGAGAGGGAGAGGGAGAGATCTCGCTAACGTGTATGAATATCTCCAGGCTAGATGACAGGAAAATTGTGCCAGACTATTTTCAGTGGTGCCCAGTGACAGGACGAGGAGCAATGGCCCTAAACCAAAACACAAGAAGTTCCACTTCAGCATGAGGAAGAACTTTGCATTGGGGGTGTCAGGGCACTGGAACAGGCTGCCCAGGGAGGTCTCCCTCTGGAGACATTCAAACCCCACCTGGACATGTTCCTGCGTAACCTGATCTAGGTGACCTTGCCTTGGCTGTAGGGTTAGACTGGATCATCTCCAGAGATCACCTACGACCCTAACAATTCAGTGATTTCTTCTACTTGCCAGGAAAGATAGGATATTAATTAGGAAAAAAATCATAAATTGATTAGAAACCGCTAGTTTTAGACAAAGTAATTACAGAATTATGTTATTAAAAGTATTTAAGACACTTTATGTTCCAATGGTAAAAAAGATAAGGAATTTAGTGTTAAAAGAATCCTTTTTAGACAAGTTAGTTCACCAGAGGTTTTGATTGTAGAGTTCTGTCATCTAGGAATTTCTCTGTGAAAAGTGCCCATTTACCTAATAAATTTAAATAACTGGCTAAAGGCAGGTTTGGCCCAAACTCAGATTAAACAGTTACCAAGCATCAGAAGATAGCCCTGTTTTCCACTCTTAGCTAGAAACTTCCCCCCGTCTGGAGAGAAACACTTTCCATTTTTATACTTGTTTACTCTCACCTGTCAGCATGACTCAGACGGAGCCTTGCAGGTTCTAACACTTCAGATTAGTGTTTCTTCTGAAAATCTCAAGTCTTTCATACAAACAAACAAAAATGGAAAGAAGCTGCTGAATTTATACCAAGGCTCTACCTTGCATCAAACGTCATGACAAAAAAACCCTCCCTTTGCTGAAATTTATGTAGTTCTTTATGCCATAATAGTACTGATGTAAAAGAAGACCATTCTGATTTGATAGCATTTTACATGTCTTTCCAATTATTTTGTACCAGCTAAGTGACGGTGTAAGGTTCAAGGCAATGACAGCGAGGCCCACTGGGCACTGATGAATTTGTATAATCTGAGAAAAAGGATTGAGCAATTGACCTTGCAGAGAAAGAAAGGGATGTTCTTTCTGGTTTATTTATACTTTCTTTTTTTAAAAATACTTTTTATTTAAATACAGTCTGTTCCACCTAGAAGTTCTTTTGCTTCTCAGAACCCTCTGGAGACATTCATTAGCCAGAATAAGATAACAATGCCTACGATATAAATTCAACCACAAGCAAAAAAAAAACAAACGAAAAAAAAACCCCAAAAAAACCCCAAACAACAAAAAACCAGAACCAAACCAAACAACTGACCAACATCATTCTGATATCCTCAGAATTTAACAAGTTTCTTCTGATGTGATGTAAGAGAACAAAAGAAACTATTTTATTTATTCAGAAAAAAACCCAAGCAATTTATGAAATTTCTCCTATATTTCATAATGTTCCTTTGTTGAAAGATTTCATTCAATGTAGGATTTATTCTCATGCATGATGGACTATTTCAGATCAGATCTGCAAATACACTGTATTTATATAAACACAAACAAAGTTTGCAAACAAAGCAAATGAGAGTTTGTCCACAAGATAAATCAGTAAGGACTTCTGTGCTGGTTTTTGCTGGGGTAGAGTTGATTTCCTTCCCAGGGGCTGGTATGGGGGTGTGTTTTGGATTTGTGCTGAACACAGGGTTGATAATACAGAGATGTTTTTGTTATTGCTGAGCAGGGCTGACACAGAGCCAAGGCCTTCTCTGCTTTTCATACTGGCTGTGCTGGTGAGGAAGCTGGGGGTGCCTGGGAGGCTGGGAGGAGACACAGCCCAGACAGGTGACCCCGACTGACCAAAGGGAAATTCCAGACCATGTGACATCATTGTATATCAGTATATAAAGTGGGGGGAAGAAGGAGGAAGTGGAGGAACATTTCTAGTGATGATATTTGCTTTCCCAAGTCACTGTTACCTGTGATGTGGCCCTGCTCTCCTGGAGATAGCTGCACACCTGCCTGCCATGGGATGCACTAAATTAATGTCTTGTTTTGCTTTTCCTGTCTGCGGGGCTTTTGCTTTCCCTATTAAACTGTCTTTATCTCAACCCATGAATCCTCTGGCTTTTACTGTACCCATTCTCTCCCTGAACCTGCTGGTGGGGGAGTGAGTGGCTGTGGGGCTGCTGACTGGGGCTAAACCACGACAACTTCATTGAAAAGAAATACAAAATTTTACAAGGAAGCAATTATTTTTGTCTTTCCTTACAAAATTTACATCTGAAGTACATTCACTGAGAGACTTTTGAAATTGTATAAACCATATGACTCAGAATTTTTTGTAATGTAGTTTTGACATGTTTCACAATAGCAAAGAGACATGCCTTACCGAATGTTAGTTAACTATCGGTGGACAACTTCTAGAGAAATTAATAATGAGAGAATGCATTTCTCTCACATATGCTAATAATTTTCCCTCTTTCTTATCTACTCAGTTCCTGACCCCCTTCAAATCTTGATAAAAAGCAAATCAAGTGAATAAATCCAGCAAAAAGGAAAGATTAAAGGTATAAAAGCAAGTAAAAAAGACACCCCCTAGAAAAAAAGAAAAAAAAAAAACACAACCAGAAAAGAAAAAGCAAGCTTTACAGAGCATGTGAATTGGTACCAGCAGTATTAAAATGCACTGCATGTTTCCCAGTAACCCCCAATTTGAAGAAAGCCACATGATTGCAGGCAGCACAAATTACAAACCTCCTATAGACACAAGAGCATGGAAGGCATTTTTAACTTAATCCTTCAGTTATGGCTCTATTTAGTGAATACCAATTATATTAAAGTAACTTCATTTGATCAAACCACCTTTGATTGCATGGTTCTGAGCTAATATAGTTTACATCCATCCAGCAGATAACTGGAAAGGGGAAAGCACAAAGACTGGGAAGGAAATAAGTAGCAAAATACTGAGTTGTTTTTTTTTTGTAATACATTCCCAACAGAATCTCAACTTACTTTGTTTTTCATTACCTTTGGTGTTGTAGCCAAGCTATTAAAAGTGCTAGAAACAGCACCTTTCTAAAATATTTTCCCCTCATCCTGATGTACATAATCTACTTAAAACCCACTGTAACATGTAAAAATCAGTGGTATTTCAGGGAGTTTGTCCTGTTTGTCCACAGCTGTGGAAGGTAGGTTTATTATATATAAGGTAGGTTTCAATTATTTTAAAGGGCATTACCTGGACTGACTGCTCAAAATTCTTTCATGGAACACACACTCAAAAATACCCAAACAAACAAGCAAAAATCCCCAACTCAGAAAAACCAAACAACGACACCAAAAATCCACCCTGATACCCTCCAAAAACAAAGAATCATAAGAACTTTGCAGATTTCCTAACAATCACAAAGTATTCTTATAAATATCCATTTGCCTGAATGATTTAGCTTCATATGCCCTCATCTTCTTTCTCAAAAACAATACACAGAGATACAAGAAAAAAAAAAAAAAGATGGTAAAGTGGTAAATACTCATCACAGTCAGTCTGTGCAACAGAATTATGAACAGGAAAGTGGAAGACACAAAGTAAGGAGATCTCTCTGCTTAATAAGTTTAGAAACTTAAATGGCACTGCCTTGAATCCTCACACTTTTCTCTGTCTCTTTCAGAAGCCTGGACAAGAAGGAAGCAACACTTACCTTCAGATAAAGCATCTGAGTCCTAGCAAAGGGAAGAGAATTCAGAGAAAAAACAAACACAGACAACCGCATACAAACTTTCAAGAAAACAACACTGGCAACCCAGAGAAATCAACCATATACCTAACCATCAGCAAAAATTAACACATCTCCTCTATCCCATTGGTTCACGTCTCACTTCTTTATCACAGAACTGACAAATTATTATTTTCACACCCTGGAGACAAGGCATGACACAGACAACAGCCACAAAGAAACAGATCCACCAGGAAGCTGAAATCTCACTCTCACCCCAAAACTGACTGCCAAAAAAAAAGTAAAGAGACAAGCTGCTTCACCTTTTCACCACTTCAGCTGTTCTCCATTCACAATAAGTGTTCAGCTGTCCTTTTAAAGCCTTCTCTTACTATCTTCTGTGTACTTGAAGCTTTCCAGGCACCATGCTTTGAGAGGTTTTGAGCATCCGTCTTAGAAGTTGGCATGTAGTCTCTAAGAAATAGAAATGATGTCTGTGTTCATTTGCTATCCCTGAGGAATTAAGTCTTAGAAACTCATTGTTCCAGTGCTAGGTAAGAAGGCCTCATTGAATGTAGTACTTGAAAGTTAAACTCTCCAATATTACTCACTAATTAACCAAATAAATGTCGGCCACTCCTGATAACTACATTGGTAGACAAGTGCTCCTGTTATTGAGTTCACTATTAAACCACGTATTTGCCACAGATGCAAGGAGCAACATGTTAACCTTCAAGTTAATAAGGATTTCTCTGCTACATCTCTAAACTATTACCCGAAGTGCTCACTCCCTCCCTCTTTCATCTATTATGTCTTTTGGGTATCATTTTTCAGACAGGCTCAATGATTTGCGAGCTGCATGCACTTTATGAAACCAAAGGAGGACTTGCTTGATATGCTCCATACTTTCAAAAAAATTTAAAACACTAGTTGCCCTGAACCTGCTAATTGTAGTAGTCAGTAACTCTTCTAAAAGTATCATAACAAATGTATTATATCAGCAGTTCCCCTTACTTGATTCATTTTAAGCATACAAGTATAAAAGTTCTGGTCAAAATATCAGAACAAATAAAAAAGCAAAGATAACAATATTGGAATAATGCAATGACCACATGCTTATGAACATTTATAGCCATCCACACTGCTGTGGGTAACCCGAGCAGAGCAGACACAATAGGAAATCAGCAGCACCCTTCCTTCCATCTCTACACCACCACAGAAAATCAATATAAACAACATCAGAGCAGTGGTTAGAAAGAACTTCTAGGGGTGAAGGTGTTTTGCAGCACCAGTGAAGGAACCACTTTAGAACTGATATAATCGGATCAGGTAGTAAAACGTTCTCTGCTGCTAAATTTGTGGATGTTAATGGTGGCTAGACTTACAATTTATTTTCCAAACACAAAAAATTTACAGATACAGTCTGACAAATTTTCATTGACAAAATGATTTCTTAGTCCTGTAAGAGAAATGCAGGAATATCTTTAGTGGAAATTTTTTTCTGCATAGATGCATGAGGAACTACAGGGAGGGAACCTTATTTTTTGAGCAAATTTCTGGAGCCCCTAGGATTCTGTGCAGCAATCCTACTACTACAAGTGTCAGAAATATAAATGATGCCTTACACCAGTGTTACTACCCTACTGATTCTTTTCCTCTGGATCTTGACTGACTAGGGAATTTCTCATTAAAAGAGATTGTCACAAGCAAGTACGTGGCAGGCATATTTTCAGTATAAATTTCCAAAAGCATTCACAGCTAATATCAAATTCGAGTGATTTTCAAAACTTCAGGTTGAATTGGGAGAGTAAATCCACACAACCAGATAATCCAACAAGAGAGTCAAGTGGATTTGTGACAAAAACACAGCTGAACATCATAAGAACTTCTATATCCCCGAACTAACTCGACTATGGACAGGGGACTGAAAAGTCAGATTTGCAGCTATTGCAGTTTTGGCTGGTACCTCAGCAGTATTTCAGAATTTCATAGTTGTAATTAAGAAGTAAATATCTGTGCATGACAGAACCCACAGTAGAAGCCCTTCTAATTTACAACCAAATATGAAGTAAATTAGATATTTATTTTAGGTGGCTTACCTATCAGTAAAGCAAGGTGTCAATCATACCCTCTGCTGCCAGCAGCTGGGAGAAAAACAGAAAGAAATTTTAAAAAAGCTTTCAAGACTGTCTTTTTTTGTTTCTTGGACAAGCACTGCACACTTATCTAATTGTGTATGAATATAACACAGTATGTATTTTCAGGAAATAGTCTATCATACTTATTGTACCACCTTCATAAATAAAATATTTAACCAAATTCTATCTATAAAAATGCTGAATTAAAAAAAAATTACCTTTCCCTTCCTACCTCCAAAAAAGTCCTGAAAATTTTGAATTAAGTTTAGAATAAATTACTTACTGGATCAGGGATTTGAGAGTTTAGAGGAAAGGGGATGGCTTTGTGTTTTCTTGTGCATCTCATTTATGACTTCCGGTAAACCAGATGCATCTAGTTTGCGCATTTCTCTTGAGTGTCAAATATTATGCCATTACATCTAGAAGAAAGAGAGTCATGTCAGAAACCTAGAAACAAAAAAACCTTAGTTGTTTCCAAGTCCGTGAGCTGCTTGTTACCTGAACTTTTAGTCTGGCTATGGAAATAAATGCCACTCACTCAATGAAAACCAAAATCATACAATTTCAGGTAATAAAACCCCACCTAAATTAGCAAAAAAAAAAAAAAAAAAAAAAAAAAGGAAAAAAAAAAGAAAAAAAAAGAAAAAAAAAGCAAGCAAAAACTAATATTCAAATTATTTTACATTATTTATTTTTATTTATTCAACATGTTGTTGATCACCTTTAAATCAGGTAAATGGCATGGTAAATTTAATGCTACCTTACGTAGATGCATGCATTTAATATATTTTGTTTTTCAGTATAAATTTACATTTTTTAAATTTTAAATTTGTCATTCAATTATTTTTTTTTACTGTTATGCTGTTCAGCCAGAACCCAGTTTGCTTGTCTTGCATCAGTCCCACTGTAGTCAGTGGACTAGAGAAACAGTTCAAATTTTGTCCAGTTAGAACAATCAGAAATAAAACGCCGTATCTAACAGTATTGAATACCTTACTTCTGAATATAATTTTACTTGTGTTAATGTTGAAACTTCAAATAAGTGCTATTAATATGAGAGTACTTCTTAAAATAAGTGATCAAATATATGCTTGATGTGCCCTATGGTTTATACCTTGGGGCACATGACATCCCTAAGTATTGAATAAATAAGTTAACCTAAACATTCTAGAACTTTTTTTTTCTGACCTTCCTGAGAAAGTGTTTTCATGGCCTGGTTTTGGTAGCAGTGGGGCTACAGGGGTGGTTCCTATGAGAAGCTCCTGGAAGCTTCCTCTATGTCTGGCAGAGCCAGCCCCTGGCAGGTCCAAAGAGGGATGTGCTGCTAACCAAGGCTGGGCCAATTAGAAATGGTGGTAACACCTCTGTGATAACAGATCTAAGGTGAAGAAAAGTTATTGCACAGTTGCACAGCCAAGAGAGGAGTGAGAACATGTGAGAGGAACAGCTCTGCAGACATCAAGGTCAGTGGAGGAGGCACAGGAGGTGTGCTGGAGCTGAGATTCCCCAGCAGGCCGTGGCAAGGACCATGGTAAGGCAGCGGTGCCCCTGCAGCCCATGGAAAGCCACGGGGATGCAGAGATCCACCTGCAGCCTCTGGAGGAGCCCCGCACTGGAGCAGGTGGATACCTGGGAGGAGACTGTGACCCTGTGGGAGGCACATGGAGAGATGGGCCCTGTTCCCACACTGGAGCAGCCTGTCCTTGGAGGACTGCACCCCGTGGAAGCGTGACCCACGCTGCAGCAGTTTGTGGACAACTGTTACCTATGGGATGGACTCGCGTTGGAGAAGTTCATGGAGAGCTGTCTCTCTGTGGAGGGAAACCCCACGCTAAAGCAAGGGAAGGATTCCTCTCCCTGAGCAGCAGGAGAAGCCATGGATGATTAACTGACCACAACTCCCACTCCCCATCTCCTTTCACTGCTGGGTAGAGCTAGGAAGGAGGGAACAGTGAGGGGAAGAAGAGCAGTGTTCAGAAGTTCTTAATTTACTTCTCATTACCCTGCTCTGATTTTGTTAGTAATAAGTTCAATTAATGTCTCTAATTTTAGCCTGTTTTTCCTGTGACAGTGATCAGTGAGTGATGTCTCCTGGTCTCAACTCATGAATCCTTTGTCATATTTTCTCTATTTTTTTCTGTCCAGTTGCAGAGGGGAGTGAGAGAGTGGCTTTGGTGGGTGCCTGGAATCCAGCCAGGGTCAAACCACTCCAGAAAGCTTCCAGGAGGCATAAGAACACAGGAAAGATATTCCAAGTGGTTTACAACTCCTGCATCTACATCACCATGTCACAGCTGAAAAACACTCCTAGAATTTACAGAGATAAAATTTAATGTTACGAGTTCTAATGTGATGGTAAACCAGGGTGCAAGATAAAATATCAACTGGACTTTGTTAATCTCTTATTGTAACACTATCGAAATAATCCACTTTCTACTTCACTGTGGTGATGTGAACTATTTAATTAAGAGCAAGAAAACCAAACAAAACATGGTGAACAAATGAACTGTTAATTCACTATCAACATGATCTTTGCCAGAGGGATGGAAATCACTATGCAAGATCCAGGTTATTTTTTTGTTTTTATGTTTTCCTTTGAAATAACTAAAAATAGATTTTTACAATAGTTTAGGAACCTAAATAAAAGAGTAAATCTTGGAAAATCTGCGTCTTAATAAATTATCTTAAAAATCTGTGTTTGCCTTTGGAGGGGTCCCAGGAAAGCAGAGATTTTTTGTAATGTCCTGAACATTGTTTTATTGGTATTCAATCTGAAACATAACGATTCACTTTTTCTTAATTGTGATTGGAAACAATAATCAAAGATTCTAAATCAAATATTATCACTAATAATTACAAGGTAAGAATCCAGACTACAAACTTGCAACAAACATAGAAGTATCACTTGTTTTTCTGCAAACATATATTGTTCTAATCATATCACTGTAGAGCTTTGTATGAGTGTGGAAGATAAAATCTTTGTAAGAAGTTTAATCTAACTCACTTTAGGAGAAGAATGACTTAAAAGGGGAAATTTTAGACAGCAAATGGCAAATCCTGGTATAATAAAAGAAACTGTAAAGAATTCCACAAAATCTTCCTTCCTTCTTCTTGGAAGAAAAAATGGCAGCATAATATATAACACTTATACCTTCAAAATGCATCCTATATTGTAATTGTCTGTTTAAGATGACTTCACTTCCCAGAATCACAGTCCCTATGCTCCCATCTCTGATGCAAATGTAAACACTGTGATATAATGCCAAATTAGGCAACAATATACTGAGTTTCTTTCCAGCTTTTTAAAATTATATCAATCTTTAAAACTCATTCAAAAGGCTGTATACAATTTTAAAAGAAATTGAAGAGGTTTCTGGCTACAACACAATATCTCAGCCTCTACTATGGTGGTGCTAAATGAAAATTTAAATTTCTGAAAAAGTATTATCTAAATAACATTTTTAAATATTCCTATATTCTCCCCCTCAGTAACATACTCTAAATTTATAGAGAAGAATGATGGACAAACATGAAATCACCATTTTCCATCCCATTTGTTTCACTTTCTACATCTGAACTGTTCTTCACAAGCCTGCTGTTTGCTGCACTGATTTATTGATTCACAATTGACAATATTGTCCAGGTTACAGCTGATGTAACACAAAAAGCAATAAATCCATGAGATAGCCAGAAGATAAAACATGTAAGGAAGCGACAATCTGAGACCCCTTCTGGACAACTTGCCTAATAAGAGCAAACATTAAATCTAAGACAAAATTTACATGTGTGATGGATTTTTTGCTTCTGCCTATAGCAATGATTAAGCCTTGTCTATATAAAAAGATTTCACCAAATAAGAACAACGTTTCTAATTTTTATTAAAAAAAACCCTGTAAGTTACATATGGTTTTGATATTATTTCATATAAGCCTGAGCAAAGTATCTATAAGATTGCATATATTTTCCCTCGTAAAATCCATAACAATATGAATTTGGAATTTTGTTCTAGAAATGAAGAATTAATATTCTCTAAAATTTTTTGTCTCATGTTAAAGCAATTTTAGAACTATTTTAAATAACAAGCACAATGGAGCCCTCAGTACATGTTTTTTTGGGGTGTATCCCTTTCTAAATTCTCAGGAAGCTCTCAGGAATTTAACTTTGTGTTGTAAGGGACTTGGGTGGCTGAACAGCTTTATGGTTTATGATTATTTTCCCTGGAAATAACTGCAGAGCCATATAATGTTCAAATCTTGACTTATCATTCTGATATATTACCTATCTAGTTTCTCATATGTAGTGCCAAATGGCCAAAAAAAAAAAAAAAGACAAAGTAAGTGAATGAATTTTTTATACCTACAGGTAGGCACAGGCAGAGATTTGGGAGGTTTGCAGCATTACTGACCTTGTAATTCTATTCTTACTTAGAAGAGAATTTCATGTGCCTGTAGGAGCTGCCTTTTTAATGCTAACTTAAATGTTAAAACAACCGACAAAATAACCCAAATTTAGTTATGAATTTCCTTCAAGTTTTTAGATGATGACAGAAGCAGAATCTAGACTGGAAGTAATCTAAAATATAAGAAAACTGAATTAGCTAAATATTTTATTATGTTAGTTGAAAACTTAAGACTGTTATTTGAAAGCCCTGTTTTTCATTCCTGTTATTTCCAGTAATGTCTGGAAGAAACAGAAAATAAAATTTAATATTTTTTTTGCTTTGCCTTATTTTGTTTTCTGGCTACACTTTAAATCCGTAAAACCCCACAAAGACCCATAAGTCTTGTCTTTGAGGTTTGGCTGCGTTTGGTGAGAAATCCAGGTAAATTCACAAATCGCTTATATTTTCTGCAGTTTTTTGAAAAGAGATTAAGATCGTTTTTCTGCTTTAAAGAGGGAGAGAAGTGAAAGCCTTTTAGGGAGGACACAAAACATGGCCATTCTATGTAGTCCATTTCCCCTGTATTCCTTGGAATTTGCGCTGCATTAGGGACAGAAAAGATGCAAGTTTGTCTGCTCCTTCAAGTACCTTTCCATGCTTAACTCTGCTTTGAATCTACAGGTAGTGTTTGCTCTGCAACGTGCTATGGCCACAATTTGAAGAAGTTTATTGCCCACTGAGAAAAAAATGGTGGGCTTTTTTCTAATTTAATCATGTCTCTTAGTAGTTTCAGTGGTTGCCCTGTAGTTTTAGTTCTGTGAACTTCAGCAAACAACAGTTCTGCATTTACCATCATTCCAATTTTGTAAGTCTTGACGGTATCCTCTCTCAGTTTCCTTTTTCTCAGCTTAAAGGTTCCCCCTGAGTACTTTAACTAAACCACTCCAAAAGACTGTTGAACTATGATCTTTCTGCATAAAAATACCTATAAGTGCTAGGAATATGGATTTAAAAAAAAAAAAAGAGAAGATCGTTCTTCCAATACAGTGGCATGCATGTAGTGTCTGAAATATTTTAAAATGAAAATTGGTTTCATTCAACATTTCCAAACTCAAATCTCCTAAAATTACAGAAAGAAAGGAATGGAGCAAAGATTGTTGAAAGGTTGGGTTTTTTTGCTGTAATTTGATTTTACTTAATTCAAGGCTAGACATGCCTTCTTGCTCATAGGACTGCAGAACTTCCCAGTCAGGTTTCCATTGTTGAAGCTGTAGTGTTTTGCAATATTCCCCACAATCCCGCTTCCAGGGCACAGCGTGTGTGTAGGGCTGTTTCATACTTCGTCATTCCTTCTGACTTTTAGTTTTGACTCTGCATTAGTTTTGCCCTCTGAATTTTCTTTGGTTAGTTTTCTTCTATCTGATTTTTTTCTTCCTTTTCACTTTCATTTCAGTTTTCTGCAGTGTCTCCTAAAAAGTCCTTAAACAGAATTTTCTTTTTATGTCAGAATGCATCTGAAATTTAACAGAATTGGTAGTTAAAAAATTAGTAATGCACAAGAAGTTGATGACAATTCTATGCACACACATCTATCGTAGCTCACTGAGTTTTATTTGGATCTCTAGCAGATAGGTACATTCTCTTTGGAAAAAAATGAAACTACAGAGGACTAAAACCCATAACATCAGAAAAGAAAAGAAGTCTCCAAGGCTTTCAGCTGGTTTGCTGCAGAATTTGTAAGAGAATGGAATATGCTGTGCCTTTGTGGAATTGATCCCTATCCCTCCTGACTGTTTGGCTGGGACATGAGGCTCTCATTTTGGTTAGGATACATGTCTGCCACATGAGAGTTGTTAGGGTGCTTACGAGAAATTAATCAAGACTTAGGAGAGAATCCCAACAATGCACCATTGAGAGAAACAAAAAAAGCAATTGAAACAAGCCTAAGGACAGAAAGGAAAATCAAGACAAATGGGCAAGGAAGGATCAAGAGAAAATCTTCTTTATCCTCTCCTCCTGCCTGCTGCTATGATCTGGCTGCTAGTTGAGCAGCAATAAAAAGGCTGAAATCAGCCCCTAGGGTTATTTTTTAGCCAAGGACCAAAATACAGATTATACATTTCTGGCAGCTTTCAGCTTCCTTTTCTTCAATACAGATATAGAGACAGCATATATTTTGTTCTAAGATTGAACTAAATGTTTTTGGTTTGGATTCTTTTTTTTTTTTTTTTCATTTCCAATCAAAAACTTAATTAATTGTAAAAGCACTAATAATCACCCATTAAAACTGTTCCTCTAGGCCTGAACTAGAATATATATTAATGCATTTTAATTTATTTTGTTTTTTTTTTTTTTAATTCATAATAAAAAATTTACTTTTTCCTTTAAATGATCTACTTGAAACATAAAACATAAGGAGGAATCCTATGGTCCACAATATTCAGAAGCTCTAATTTGATCATCGTGACTACTCCAGTTTCATAATTTATGACTCTCTGATTCATACATTGTGCCTTAATTTCAATGTCCACTACCACTCAACAAGAAAATCTATAAAGCCTAATAGTTTCATATGATCTCTTACATCTGAACAGACTCTTCTAACTCTGAACAGAATGTCTACATGATATAATGGGAAAAGGGTAAATTGTCCTTGTACTGTTCAATAAATGAAACTATTAGGAAAAACAACACTGAGACTTCTCCGTTGCTTGTTATTTTATTTTTTCATTTATTACTTTATGTTTGGGGTTTTTTTCTAGGACTAGATGTATCTTCTCTCATACACTTATTAAATATTTGATGTCGGCCCTATTGCTTTTCCTTATTTTAATCTATGTGTCTGAATGGTGGCTGCCCAGTGATCTTATTTTTACAGTTTATTTTTATGGCTTCTGTTTCATCTCTGTAGACACCATTTTAAGCAAACATTCATTTGCTATTTTTATGGAGAGACAGTAAACTCCAGCTGTAAGGTAACTTTCCTTTGTATGGAGTGATAGTTAGGTCTTCATGCCAGTTAACTTCTTCCTGGAGCTGCCAAAACCCATGACAATTAATTCCAGCTATGACGATATTTCTGATACAGACACTACTTTTGGGGGAGTTGGAGTGAGTCCACTATAATAATTTAACAAAAAAATGAACAGGTGGTGGAAAGTTTTAGCCATGCCAATTTGTGTTGGTTTTTAACCAAGAAGTTAATTGCCTTTTAATCAATTACCATTCACTTAAGCTATCCTTTGGGAAAAGATTCTGTTGCTGCCTCAAGAGTGAAGAAGTAGCAGCTAAGAAGGTAGAAGATATTTTCCCTATATTGTAGGGAATAAATGTTACCCATGTATATTCTAGCAGTAAGAATTTCAGCTATATCAAGTATAATATTTATTACAAAACAATTTTTTTTCTTTATAATGTGTTAGTATTGGCATTTTAGATTTGCCTACTCACATTTAATTATACTTTGTGGAACTTACATTTCATCAGTTTTGGTTTTGGGGTGGATTGTACTGGAAGCATATTATTTTGTCCTGAGAATGTGTTACCTCTATTTAGATGATGCAAACAGCTGACATTATTTAAAAGTAGCCATATCATAATATAAAGTAGGTAAGACATGGAATTTTTCAATGAGAATAAGAAATAAGGTTTCTGTTTTATAACAGTATATGATTGTTTTTCTTTTTAAATCAAAATGCCATTTCTTTGTCACTTTTAATGTTTGCATTTACTGTATCTGCAATAAAGCCTTCTTTATTTTTTCAGATATAAGTAGAAGAAAAAAACCCATACATTTAACATTTTTAATAGGAGAGGATGAAATAAATAGGAATAAATATAATAATTTGTGCAGTACAGCACAAGTTTTTGCATCAATAAAATAACATGTCTTTATATATGGCCATCATTTTACTTTATAAAATCTACGCCCATGATCTAAAGCTCTATTGAATACTTGTGTTGGTCATGCATATTTCAGATGTTTGAAAATGAAATTCAACTTCACTATATCCCAACCAATCATCCCCACCACTAATATAATTGCAAACTTTATTTGCTTGCATGTCACTTATACAGCACTTAAACAAGAAGAGTGGAAAAATGTAAGGACCATGTGGAAGCCTTCTTAATTAAACTAATAGGAAGAAAAGATATGTTTCTAAGAACAACAAATATTGATATATTGTAACAGGACGCAAAATGAATGTTATGATTTATCTTTTTAAAAAATAAACCAGTTCCAGACTGAAGAGGAGCGAGGGAGATGTCAAAGAAATAAGAAATTGTCATCTTAAATATGCAGCAGTACATGTAATACTTTAAAAATTCCTGATGCGCTACAACACTCACCATACATAAGGAGCATTTATAGCTGGCTCAACACTAAGTTAATTAAGGTAATTTATTCAGCTCTCTTCCTGCCATCAGTATGAAATCCTATGATGATAACAAAGCCACCACAATATTAAAGTAAAAGAACTAATGTAGGATATTTTATAACCATTAATAATATCTTTAGTAACATCTGTAGTGGGGCAATATTTGGTAGAAGAGTAATGTAAGATTTGCTCCCTGGGGTACAAGATTAGTAATGAAAAATTCAATTGTAAATCATCTATTTCCCAATGTAACAATTTGTTAAATGCCTGTAGAACTCCCTCTCTTCTTCTTCTCTTTTTTTTTTTTTCATTTTGAGAGTGGATTTTTTTTGTTGTTTCACCAATTTATTTTCTTTTTTTCTTTTTTTTTACAAGTTAATGTTATATCATTGTACATTATTTCAAAACAAGAAAAAGTGTGGAAAGGAAGTGTGTTAACAGTAAGAATACTAACTTCAGAGTAGTTATTCCATAACACACCCCTCATGGGTCTTTAGAAAAAAAGCTCTTCTATCAATTGACTACCTGAAAGCCTAAAAAATCATGTAAGTAAAATTCCAGTTCCCAGCAACTCCACCTATAAGTACCTACGAAGTATTTCATATATAATTTACATTTGAAGTATTAATCTTCCTACCTTTTTCTTTTTTTTCCTGCCTCTTCTATCTCCTCCTTTTCTTTAACAAGCTCTTAAATAGCTACAGAAGGGGAGACCAGTGAATTCAGCCTCCTCATCCTTCCCTTCTGCTCTAACCTTTCATTGTGTGTGCACACATAATAAGTATTGCAGATTTTAAAAAGCTGATTCAATAAGGATGAGCAGACTTGGCTTTTTCTGCTCTTTGAAATGCTTTCCTGATTTCAGCACATCCTCAAACTGCAGAGATGTTCCTGTCTGATGAGGTCTCACCACTCACCTGGGACATTCAGGTAACTCAGGCAGTGGAGGAGGCAGACAATTGAATTCCTGTCATACGGCATATGCGTCACAGGTGACAAGTTTAATACCTATGGTTTCTTCATAGATCTTCTATGGACCTATGGATGCTTCTTCATATTTACATATTCCACATTTCAGACAATGATCTATTGGTGTTGTGGTCTATAATCCTTCTCCATGCCTTAATAAGACGCTTTTCATTTTTCTTTCTTTAAACTACCACTTTGAATTGCTGTTCAGATTTTATTCTTTACTTTCTTTTCCTCACCTCCCTCTTGCTGTGGATATAAATACCTTGTGCTAAGAAGTCTGGTNAAACAAACAAACAAACAAAAAACCTAAACAAACAAAAACAAACAAACAAACAACAACAAAAAAAAAAACAAACAAAAAAACCCAAAAAAAACCAGAATAAAATTTAACTTTAAATTATACAAGGACCTGGATATATTCTTACTCATTGTCTCTCAGCATCTCTCTGAACAGATATACTTAATTACTCTTAGAAAGGTGAAATTTCCTTTACAAGAACAAGAGAGGGCTCCTCACTCTTGATCAGACTATGCAGCTAGACTATCGAGAAGAGTTGAGCCCCAAGATTTCAAAGAAAATTTAATTCTACATCCCATATAAACTTTGCCTTGCTACAGTACAGCAAAGATGAGGCATTTATTCCTCTTCTTCTATTTTCAGGTTTTCAGATTTTGTGAATCATTGGAACCCTATTTTTTTAAAAAAGAACTCCTTTCAGAAAGGAAAAAAAATTGCTGAACACTAAAAGGATGAGCTACATGTCCTTCTTGTTGAATATTTACTCAATTTCCATTAACTAAAGTTTTTTTTCTATGCCGCTTGGACTATAGTTAAAAATTTAGGATTCAGGTAAACATCTTTTCCATCAGATTTTAGATCTTCTATTAATGTAGACTCATCAAGTCTAAAAAAAAAAAAAATTACCACATCTTTCATAAGTCGGATATTTGTACTCTGACAACAAGTGCTGAACAAGTTTCTACTACATAAGGAGGTAGTTTCATATAGTAAAATAGCCTCAGATATGTACATAATCCAGTATAATAATTCCTGAACAAAAGAAGGATGAAAAATCTCATTGAAATAAATAGCATAGGGCAAGAAGTTTTGTTCTTGGACCTCGCTCTTCATGACTAAGAAAGGTGAACAGAGTGATGGCTTTGTAGATTAGCAAAGTTAATGCCCTTTCTTAAACTTTCTTTTTCACATTTCAGACACATTAAGTCAAATTTTGCCCTCACATGCATCACTGGGCTCAACAGGAGTTCTCCTTATGCTTCCAGGGTCAAAATTTGTCCTATACTACTTTGGAACTCTTTTTAACATATTATTTCATTCCTATTTGCTTCACTTTCTTTGAAAGAGATTTTTCATTTATTTTTGAATGGTCAACCTCTTCTATCATTATCATGCATGGTTTATTTTGGTGCCCGAAATTCATATTCTTATCAGTTTTATCAAAAGATCTACAATTAACAGATTTTATTTAGAAAAGAATGCAAATAAAAGTGCAATGAAAAGCTTCAATGTCTTTTAAATGACTGGTTTTTTGTCTTATTTTCTCCATAGAAGAATATTTTCATATGCAAAACATAACTTGCTTACAGTTCTTGAATGATCTCTTACATTGCTATATTGAAAGGACAACTAAATCAAAGTATAAAAATATGGCTTTTTGATCATATAAAGCAAGCTGTTTCCAGAAGTAAAAGCTAAGAAATTCTTTCTTTTCTTTGAACTGAAAGTGACATTCAAAGACATTTTTAAGGAGGAGAGTGTAATGAATATCAAACTTATATGTTTCTAAACAAACAGTGATATCTATTCTCTCTGGAACAAATATGTAACAGAATATGCATTTAGAATACAACCATATATGCCTTGGCACAAACAATTGATACAGGGAGCTTTACTAAAGCAAATAAAATTCACTCTCAGCTGCTTATGATAAACATACAGCATACTAATTTAATACCATTTTCTGTTTGTAGGTTATGAAGTTTAACATTGAATAATTGATTTTGAGAAAAGCATGCTGAAACATTTACACCAAAAAAAAAGCTCTCATTTGCTGCCTTTAACTTCTTTTTGAAAAAATCTATTAAATACACACAGTGATAACAGATTTTTTTGTAATGCTTTTGGTGTTCTTTATTATTTTGTTTGGTTGGATGTCTCACTTTTAGTCATGAGAGTAATTATAAGTTGTATTGGTTTTGCCAAAAGTGGGCGTTGAGACTTGCAGTGAGCACCTCTACTAAAGGTCAAGACAGGCACTTCATAACACCAAGATACTTTAGGCTGACTGGATCACCTTATTTGACCTTGAACATTAACTCACCAAAAGCAGTTTAGCTTAAAAATATCTGTGCCATTTTACAACTCTTCCATAGAGTCACTATGTGAATTTCTCGGTGAACTCTAGGCTATATGTCCATTAAAATAGCAAAATACAGTAAATAAGGAAAAAAACCAAAACAAGGCCTGACCCTATGGGGTTTTTTTTATAAAAACCTATTTCCCTCTTGCAATGAATAGTGATCTATTATGCTATGAGGAACAGACATAAGATTTTGAGTGAAAAATAGTAGAAGAAGGAAAAAAACCTCATAGTCTTCTAGTTAAAAGCATAAAAAGGAAATTTCCAGGAGTTTCCTTTTCAACTCTCCATGCATTTCCTGATGTTTTGATACAAAGACTACTCAGGAAAATAATACTAATATCTCTCAGGCAGATCATTTCAACCTTGCTTGGCCAAATGTAGAAAACTGAGGATCTTCCTCCCTTCCAAAAAGTGAGGTAGGTAGTGAAAAGCCTTTTACCATTGACTATTTTGCAACTATGAAATAATGCTATTTTGCACTCCCCAGCATAATGTAAAAAATACGCTTGTCCCAAAGATTGTCCGGATGTAAAAATATTTTTACTGGAAAGCTGCTGGTGCCAACAGAAAAAATATGACTCTCATTTTCACATACTTAGTGGTTGTGGACATTTGCAGATAGCTGTAATATATCATGGGCAAGACTGAATTAGAATAATAGGGTTAGAAAACAAAGCTGTGTTTGGCTACAAGAACAGTTTTTTGAATATTTTATGAAGCATTTCACAGGGACCAGAAGAGATAGGCAAATGCACTCAGCTGCAGGAGAAACCTTGATGTCTTTTATTTTAATAGGAAAGAAGTGACATATGCTGGAGAAATGGCACACAAACTGTCGTCTTGCTGGGGTGTTTTGAAGGACTTTACTAACACTGAAGTCATGTTCAGGTCTGATAGTACTGGAAATGACAGTAAGAGATCATGAGAGTCATGAGAATATCTTCTTTCCTGTGTCTTTATAGACAACAAACTTTGAGGTTGCCACAAGCATGCAAGATGACTGTGATTGCTAACACTTAGTTTCAGAGTCAAATATTGGCAGAAAGCAAACTAAGGACCTAAGTTATCCTAGCCCACATTCAGGGTTCCTCAGGAGTTAGTTCTCCTGTACTACTTGTCTTCCATGACTTGTTTCCATAAGCTGCAATCTTTGTGAGGAAGAAAAACCCACAATGTGCAATGCTTTTTATGAGGGTAGGAGATATTAAGGTAAGACACTTACTAAGTTTGTTAATAAAAAATTAGAATATTTCCACTTGGCAATAGAAAAATAGAGTATTCCCAAGAGTTTATGCAAGAGTTGAGAAGTAGCACATATTTCAATTCTTTTGATCATGGGATTCTTTTTTCTGCAAATATTATCAAATATTCTATGAGAAGTAATGCAAATACTGTATTAGACACGTACAGTAACACTACATTATGAGCCCTTAATCTTTCTCAATTAGAAATATGTTTACACAGGAGCTCATTGTTGACTTGGTTCTGATCCCATGGAAATCAGTATAAATCTCCTCATTGTTAAACTAACATAACCAATTTGAAGGCTCATCCTTAATTAATTATCATTATTATCATCATCATCCTCATCATTGTCACCATCATCATCATTATGCAGCAAGACTCAATACCTGAATATTGACTCTGATGAGATAAGAATCTTCTTTGTAATAGCCTAGTACTTTACTGGGATTGCGAAGAAGCTTCTCTTTCTTTCTCTTTTCTTCCTCTTCCTTTCCTCATTCCTCCCCTTTACTTTTCTTCTTTGCCTTACCTTTTCCTTTTTCTTTCTTTCCTCTCAATGCTTAACTATTCCACTGTCAAAGTAGAACACTTGGCAATTGAATGATGTGAATGATCAAACATACTGAAAACCATGCCGTTTTTCTCTTAGAATTGAATGTCTTCCTGAAACAGGCAAATGGGGAAACATAACTTTTAAGATTGTGTTTTCACAGAAACATCACACTCTACAGAAAAGTATAAATGATAGATGATCACTTTACTGATTACTTTCATAATAATGTTTTATTGAAAGTTACTCATGTAAAATATGGGACTGACACTGCGTAATTTTAAAATATTACTTTTGTGTGTTTAATAAAAGTATAGACCATTTCATTGTTCTTCTGATCAAAGAAAACATGAGCAGTCTGTGAGGCAAGAAGAAATTAATTCTGCAGTGCCTCATTCAGGAGGCGTCAGAGACTTTACCTTTGTAGACAGAGCAGAATGAAGACTAACAGCAATAAAATAACAGCAAATTCAGAGGATGGTGGGCACATAACTACTAGAAACTAAGCCAGGCAACTGTAACTGAATGCAAAACAAATTAATTTTTGCATTATAATAGAAAGGGATTACATTTGTATGAAAATCCCATTTGTATAACTACTAGGTAAATCAGTAAGGAATCAAAATAACTGGGTCAGAATGACACAACTATTTGAAAATAACTGTTTTTTTCAAATTACTTATTTGCTAAAGGACAAGATGTGATCATTATATTAGTGGGCAAATAAAGAATTATTAGAAATTAATTCTTGATGACTAAGGTGCTGTACAATAAACTTCTCAGAAGTTTGAAGTGGAAGGCGACTGGCACTTTGATAGCATTAATTGCGTGCTTCCTATGAGTTGAGATTTACAACCCCTCTTTGTTCAGCAGATGTTTTAATTACAGCGTGGGGCTCTCTGATGCTTTTGTGCAGTCAGGGAGGAAAATCCTCCATGATATCACGGAATCACAAGAGTAAGACTGGAACTGATTTGAAGACTGAGACAGTCTATTGCCCACTCAAGTGTGGTTAGACAGGTTCAGACTACCTCTGACAGATGTTTGACAGATGTTTG
Organism: Melanocharis versteri; assembly: GCA_013397845.1. NCBI lineage: Eukaryota > Metazoa > Chordata > Aves > Passeriformes > Melanocharitidae > Melanocharis > Melanocharis versteri. The sequence continues at coordinate 248,758 of VZTG01002324.1, read as the reverse complement.
TTTCAAAAAGACTTTATTAAAGACAAGATTTCAAAACTTCCCAAGGGAAGCTATTTCCTCCTGCTTAATTACCCCTTTCCAGAAAAAAGGTTTTCTCTGACTTATGATGTAAATCATCTTGCCTACAAATCAAACCTATTTTGTCATACCCTAAGTCTCTTGGAGCCAGAAGTAAACATTTGAGTATAAGAATACTCGTCTATCCCTTCTTTCTCTTTTAAAGTATTCAAAATTCCCCAAACAACTCAAGCTTTCTGAGCCTGCAGACAGTTTTGATATGTGCCAGACAGTTGCCTCCAACACCAGTAGTGCCCACTTTAGGTACAAGAAAGAAAATATTTATTTTGATAACAAATTTCACCAATGCCCAGGTGCAATCTAATGTGGAGAGAGAGTTAAAGAATTTGAGAAGAAAAGTAAGAATAACTACATATAGGCAGTATGATTATCTTCTTTGTCCTTCTTTTTCTTAAAACTGAGGTGCTCAAAAGACAATCTTTTATCCAAATTAGAAGTTACAAAGATCAAAAAGATTGCAGTAATACTGCCAGTATATTAATCTATCACTTCTGTCAAATATTACTGAGTTATGCATCGCATAGTAAAATCTCAGGCTACTTCCTTAAATACTCTAAGCTGAATTAAAGAACTGACCTTACTTTACTACTTTTATTTATTCAACCTGCCTCTCAGTGCTCCAGCTTGCTTTCTGTTTCTCTTGTTATCTACGTTGGCTCATATTAAGCAGTAAAACTGCATCTCTTGCCTTCCTTTAATTTCTCATGTATCTATGTGAGCTCTCCTGGTTGTTTTTAAGTTATTTGCTCATTTACCTTTGTATTGTGTCCTAGACTTCTGGTTACTTTCACATAGTGAAAACCTTAATTTTGCTAACCTTAATTTTGCTACTCAGACATATTTCATTTGTGTCTACTTTTTCATGACTCCTTGGGTTTCCTTTTCAGATTCTAAAAAGAACCTTAGTGGTTCCCTTGGTCTGCTAAGCTTTCTCCTGCAACCACCATTTCCTCTTCATTTTCCAAACCAATTCCTCTAAAAGGCCACAGTTTTAACAAGTGAATATTGTGCAGATGGGTACTAGGAAGAGAACGCTTCTGTGCAGTAGTTTTGAGAGGGTGCTATCCCAGTTTAAATTCTCAAGACAGTGTTAAAAAATTTTTAAATTACTTGTCCCCATCCTGCTGTTCTTGCTTCTTTTTCATTTTCTGAAATGGTGAACTGCATTGTGCTACAATTATATCCTGTCAAATGCCTTTCAGCTTCCACATGCCCAATCTGCTCCCCCTTAACCATGCAGTGAACATGAGATCACTGAGCACCTAAGCTGCCTCCTGAGATAAGAAACTGACCTCCACAGTTTCAAGAACTTGTTAATATCTAATATGTTCAAAGTAAATATCAAAACAACTAAAGGGCATTCTTGTGGTATTCTGAGCTTGACTGGATGTCAAGTGCCCACCAAAGCTTCTTTATCACTTTCCTCCTCAACTGAAGAGGGGAGATAAAATACAACAAAAAGGTTGAAATAAGGGCAGGGAGAGATCACTCACCAATTACTGTCAAGGGCAAAATATACTCCAGTTGGGGAAATTAGATTCATTTATTACCAACAAAATCCCAGCAGGATAATTAGAAAACTAAAAATAAATATTGAAACATCTTCCCCCTCCCCGCTCCCTTCTTCCAGGGCTTAACTTCATTCCCCATTTTCTCTTCTTTCTCCCAAGTGGCACAGAAGGCCAGGAATGGGGGCTGCAGTCAGTTCATTCTAGGTTGTTTCTCCTGCTCCTTCCTCTTCAAGAGGACTCCTCACACTCTTCCCCTACTCCAGTGTGGGGTCCCTCCCATGGGAGACAGTCTTCCATGAACTTCCCTGATGTGAGTCCTTCCCACAAGTTGCAGTTAGTCATGTAGTGATCCAGTGTGGGTCCCCTGTGGGGACACAAGTCCTGACATCCAACTTGCTCCAGCGTGGGCTCCTCCCTCCATGGGACTACAGGTCCCAGCCAGGAGCCTGTTTCCATGTGGACTTCCTGCAGGGTCACAGCTTCCTTCAGGCAACCACCTGCTCCAGTGTGGGGCTTCTCCACAAGCTGCAGGTGGATCTCTGCGTCTCTGTGGATCTTCATGGGCTGCAAGGGCACAGCTTCCTCACCATGGACAGCACCACAGGCTGCAGGGGAATCCCAGCACCGGCTCCTGGAGCACCTCCTGCCCCTCCTTCTCCACTGACTTTGGTGTCTATGTGGCTGTTCCTCTCATGTATTTTCACTCCTTTCTTCTCTTGCTGCAATTTTCTCTTGCAAAGTATCTTTTTCCCCTTTTTAAATCGGTTACCCCAGAGGTGCCACCACCATCACTGATGGGCTCAGCCTTGTCTGGGGGCAGGTCCATCCTAGAGCTGGCTGGCACTGGCTCCATCAGACATAGGAGGAGCTTCTGGCAGCTTCTCACAGAAGCCCCCCCTGTAGCTACCCTGCTACCAAAACCTGGCCACACACAACCAATACATTCTCATTCATTAGAACAGGATACGCTCTTCGAATGCTGACCACAATTTCTCCAAAGCCCCATCCACTACTCTAATTCTGTGATCTGTAGTCAGTGCAGGATTCCAGGTCTTTTCTTTCTATTGTCTTAACCCTGACTCTATTCTACCTCAAGTAAGCAAACTATTTCACCTCTCTGAGAATTTGCTTTAGTATTCTGGCTAGCATTAAAGGATTGACTAACTGACACACAGTATATTCATAGAGATTACAACTCAGAAGAGTGTTTCAAACCTGTTCCCCAGTCACCCCTGCTCAGTGACCTGCTGAAAAAGGATTGAACTGTTTCAGCCTACGAAAAGCTAATTGTTATGATCACATTAGCAGCAATAAACACCAAGTAGACTACAAGGCTTAGGAATGAGCAAGGCCCGGTATCAGGGAACCCTGAACCAAAAAGGTGCAATCAAATTTCTCAAAATGTCACCAACAGAATCCATTTTGCAATAATTAGTGCTCAACTTTCCCCTTAGTTTAGTTTAGTCCCCTTTAGTCTAGTCCCCTTAGTTTATACCCTAAAATATCTAGCTATTTCATTTGGAGTATTTTATTTTCCAATACAAAAGAATTTCTCTATATGAGCTGACAATCTGATTGTCGTTCCCACCCCTACTGCTTACAACCCCCTCTCCCTAACCTTCAATCCTTCCACACAGTGAGCTCTCTAAATAGGTCACAAAGTGAATTAATTTTCATTTGTTGTACAAAAAGTGTCATCTACTCACATCTTATCTACTAACTGTATCTCCACATTTCACTTCAGATGTCTTTAAACGGGGACTACCAGAAGCAATTTATTCTTTTCAGATTGAGTACAGAATCTTGATTTTTGCTTAGAAAGAAGTAAAAAGAAGTATTTATCACATTATTAGTAGTAGTAGTACATTTATCTGGAAGACAGATTTAATCCTATGAAGTGTTAAGAGGCTCAATAAAGGATCTGTGAAGTATTTTCATATGCTTTGATAAATGCCATTATGTGCATGCGAAATGAAGACTATTAATATGGATGATTAAAAAATTAAGAACTTACTTGTTCATCCTTCATCATCAAGCGATGAATTTGCATTTTGTCTTTTCGCATTTTGGAAAGAACTTTTTATTGAGCTACAAAATCTCTAAACCAAAATGAAATTAAACAGAACAACAACTCTGACCTTCAGATAGAGAAACACTTAATAGCTTTTTGATTCTTTCTGGATTTCCAACATAGCATCTGACTGCTGAAATTTCAATGATAAAAGTCTACAAAGAGAAATGGGGCTGACTCCTATGAAAATCAATGAGACAGTAGCATCTGGTTCCTCCTGTATCTTGTTTCAGGACATGAGCAATCTTGATTCTAGCTTCTTTTGACTGAATAAAACCCCAACCCTGAACAACCAAACCAACTGAATCTGTAGAAAAGGGTTCAACATAAATTTCAGTCAAGGTGGATAATTTCAGCAGGAAATCTTAGCCAGAAGTGACAAATTTCCTAATGTGAGATATTAAAGTATTAATTAAAGATCTGCAGACTTCCATGGGCTTTAAAGAGTCAGCTCTCCAGTGAACAACATTTAGGCCATGGAAGACATTTTGAAACAAAGAGCTATGCGGCTTTTAAAGTCTTTTTCCTTTCTTCCTTTTTCTTTTTTCCCCCATTACATATAGTACATCTTTTCTAAAATATACTCATTTCAGCAAGCTCTAAAAACTGCAAAGATACTGGTAGTTTTGATAACTAGCCACTTTATGGCTCAATCCATACTTTTCTGAATAGTTGCAATTTAGTGTTGTTTTTAATCATCAGTGAACAGAGACCATATTAAAATGCTGATATTCACTGCTTCTACTCCACAGTATTGCCAGTTCCTCCTACGAACGCACATTAATGTGAGGCCAAAGTTACTTATCTAAAGTTGTGTTCAACAAATGGGATTGATATCTAACACACAAGGTTGATATCCCTCTATAAAATCTAATACTCTATGGCCACTGTGACTAAGAATGGGGCTGCACTTTATTTTATTTGATGGAAAAGATATATTGCCATACATGTAAGTCTTTGAATGTTCATTAAATTAAAAAGCACCCAAACTTTCACATGCTATGAATTATGACTCGGGTATGGCCTTGAATAGAAAATGCTGTCAGCCACACAGGGCATGGTTTTGTGGTTTTCCTTTCCTCCTGCTCTCTTGTTTTCCAGAACATGCTGATTTCTGTCATGGAGAAGTACTTCCAGTCTGTACAGTTTAAATGCTAAATATGAAGGAAGCACTCAGTCAAGCAGCAAAACATACCAAAAAGTAAGAAATAGTATCAAATAGAGAAGGGCTTTTGCATTTTCTATTCCACTTATTCTTCTTGTAAACAACCAATATCAAAACATCTCAGACTGGATAAAAATTAGCACTTAAAGGAGATTATGTCAATAAGAACACCATAAATCAGAGTAAACTATTTTTGAAAGGACAGTTTCTGGATTTTAGCTCCCATATACTTTCAGCCAACTGTAGAGATTACAGGTGTTGAACATAACTTGATATACATCTTATATCCACAGATAAAGAAAAAAAAGGTTGTTGTTCTGCATTTTGAATTTGTTCTTTGTCAGACAAAGAAAGATGTTTATTTGGCAGCCAGGACAACTGAGAGCACTACTGATAGCTCAGTTATTACTGGAGGATTTCTAATTTGTTCTCATCATAAAAGTGCAATGCTTGACTTTAATTTTATGGTTTCTTAATTCACCAGGAGACAGTCAGAATTTCAAAACCAATATACATTTACTTTTCTGGGAAGAAAATTTTAAAAAGTCTGTTTATCTTTCGTTCTTCAGTATAAATGGCTTTTCTATAGACCTTCAAAGTTAAGCGAATAGTGTTTTGAATATTTTAAGAACTCTCTTTTATACTTCTGACTAACTTGGCCTTTTGGCAGGTAAAATTTTGTTCCAGTGATCAATTGCTTTGTTTTCCCTAAACAAAAATTAGCATGGCCCCAAAAATGCAGTTAAATCTTTTGATGTTTAAAGTATGAAATACATATGAGAGACTGGTTTTAAACAAATGGTAAGATAGAGCTTTATAATGGTTTTCCTTCTTAGGAAACTTTCCCTGAACTTGAGGGTTCTCTAAGTTCTTAGGATAAAGACTTTATCATTTTAATCCAAGTAACTGCAATTCAAAGTTCACATGCGTAAATAATCCACATGTTTTCAGGCAGCTAGTTTTTCACTAGCTGAACAGTATAATACACACAAAAAATTACTCTGTGGGTATGGATACGAACATCAGAAAAAAATTACTTTGAGTGAGAAAGAATAAACCAGAAACTTTTTTTAATTTTCATTGGGAAATACCTCCTCAATGCACTTTCTTCTTAGTTGAAAAGCAAAACATTTTTTACTACTATTAAAAGAAAAATCAGAAGAGACATCTCCAGTTACAAAATTATAGTTTCATCTATGATTATTAAAGAGAAAAAGGTGTCTGATAATTTCCAGGGAAGATTAATTTTGTTACTAAATATGGTATAATTAATTTTAATTTTAATTTCTTCATCTTGACTTGTTCTGTCAGAGATAAACAGTGGAAAATATTTTTTAAGAATTTTGCTGTAAAACAATTTTTATTCAGATGCCAAGCATTTCTGAAGCAATTCTTTTTAAGATGTTGATTTAAAAAAATCAAAGTAACTAAATTAAATTCCTTATTGAATTCCTAGAGTGGACAAAAGGAATCCCAGAATAGCCAACTAAAATTTATGGTACTCACAATGTCTTCTTTCCTTGACAGCAGCAGACACCTGTGCCTATGCCTCCAGCAGTCTTGCAAAGTGCCTGGTGACACTGGGGTACCCAGGCCTCCAGGATCTCTTATCTTCCAGATGTATCTGCAAGAGCTCTTCTACAATCACCATGGCTTTCCCAGTTCTTATCGTCACCCAGTTTCTCAAACAAGATAATTCTAAGTCTCTCATTTCTGTGTTGCTTAGGTCATCTGCAACAGCCAGTACACAAGAGTAATGGAGAGGTAATATATGACATAACTCTGTCATCTACTGTTCCAGATTCGTACATGAATCCCTCTTGGAAAATACATTTAAAAGCAAATCAGAGATGGTATTGGCAAGGGAAAGGATGTGCCTGTTCTGGCACTTCTGAAAGTACACAGAATAATGAAACCCCAAATATATCACATTTTCTTTATTTCTTATTGATAGAACAAAAATATATTGATACCCCCAATGAGGGAGAAGTTCGAAAACAAAAGAGAACTCACTATTTTTTATGGTCTGGTAACAACCTCTACCAGGCTGAGAACAAATGCAACTACCATGGCTGCAACATTCACATGTTAATATTTTCCCTTTTCCCTGAAAACTCCTTATTTGTCTCTGTTAGTTTATTTTATACCTTTTTTTTTTTTTTCGTTTTAGTTATCTGGTTTCATTAGATAGGATTGAGATTTTTTTTTTTTGACACAATTGTGAGCCCACAGATATAGAAGCAGTGATAGAAGAAATGACTTAAGCAAAAAAAAATCCTGACACCTCTACAACTATATCATGTGCTGGTTTGCCTTTGGTCTCTTGCCTCAGTATTAAAAAGGTTAAATTATGAGTCTGGAAGAGACAAGGAAACAACATTCTAAGCCTTTGTAGTGGGGCTGGTTTTTCTCCCTATGTCCTCACACTCTCCTTTCACCTTTAGGGACCCAGTATTGTTCCTCAAATGTAAAATAAAGAATATAATCTCAAGGCTACCTCTACTAAAGTTTTGTGCAGTTAAAATATGCCTGACTAATCCTCAGCTGGAATCATAGTCTGCATTCTCCAAAAAAATTCCATTAAAAAACCATTACCCAGAGGGACAAAATATAGCTGATATTAATTCCTGTTCAATTCAGAAAGAATTACTTTGTTATTCCATTTAATATATTTTTGGAGGGGTGATTATTCCAGAGAGTCGGCATTTTTCCACTGCTTTTCTCACCATGCAGTTATACAAAGATTACCTTTGTAGAAATTAACCCACATCAAAATAAAATTCCTTTTGTTGAGAGGATGACAGATCTTTCTGTATATGTTGTGTTTATGTTGCATCTTTGTACTCATTTGTATCACAATATTTCTTTATTCAAAATTCCAATTCTAATTAGTTTTCTTTATCTGTCTTAAGTTTTGGAGCAAAATTATTGTGGCAGGACATCTACACCCCTCCTCCGCTCTACCACAAGATAGCTGGTGCATAAAGAGATAACCCAGGAGCTGAAAGGCCCAGCAGGGGTCATCTCTGGCACCAAAAGGGCTCAGACCTCAGCTAAGAATCCACGCCTTAGTCTGGAGAGCTGATGTGGGGAAGAGATAAAGGAAATGTTTCTGACTGAGAAATACTGTTTTACAAACTATAAAAGACACAGGAGTTATCACAGAGGCAGAAGTCTCTTACACACAGAAGCCTTCTACACACACACCCCCTGAAAGCGTGGGAGACTCCTCCCCAGAATCTGGATGCAGGTTCCGTGGTTCCTTTTCTGGGGGTTGAGCAAAAGGAATTTCGATGTGTGTGCCCCATCAACAATTGGATGGTAAGATACATTGATTCCTAAGTTATATTATTTCTTTGCTAGCTGTAACTGAAAAAGTACCTTATCGTGCACTGTATGTTAACCTACTAGTAGTCCTTTTTTTTTTCTTTTCAATTTTTTCATTATTCCTGTGTAGTATATAGTCTGTGCTAAGTCTTATATCTGTTAGTTTTGTGTCTATTAAATAAATTATTCATTCTATAGTAGACCGAATCAGCCATTATTAAAGAACTTGCGAACAAGAGTGGGTTTTGGGGTGCTGGCCACCTCAATAGAGTTACTGCCTGCTGCCAGAGGCCTGGGCAAAAGGCAAGGACTTATCTACACTCCCACATCTATTCGTAACAATTATCTCAACAATTTTTTTTTTATAAATACAAAATAAATTTTAGCACAGAAAATTAATTCTGTGTAAAGCGAGAATTCAATTTTCAATGTAATAATACTTCCAAGAAAATTTTTAAAAAGAAAATATGACACTTTAGATTGCAAATCTTCTTAGTTATGCAGATGTGTTAAAAACAACCAGTAGTTTCTTGATTTCATTCTTTCCACCTGATAAGGGTTCCGTAAATATGTAATACAAAATACTAATATCACCCTCATCCTGACAGCTTGCGCAGGTTATCACAAACGGGTTCCCTATTTACAGAAGTATCATCAAATAGCTTAACTAAATATGGTATGTTGAATCCATCACCTCAAACAATGATAAGAAAGAAAAGTCAACAGAAAATATTTTTCTGGGTAATAGATCTACTATCAGCTTCCTTTCTATTTATCAAGCACACAAATAAACAATATGCTAATTTCTTTTACTCCTGCATTGAAATCTAAAGTCTGGACACTTTTTTAGAATTTGATCATCTTTCATTAAATTTTTCTTTCCCAAGGTATCCCTTTTGCCTGCTTTCACTGCTTGTTCATGTCCCCAAGTCCCAAGGTTCAGCCTTAGTTCAAAATCCCCACTTAAATCTGTTTTTCCACAGTATTGTAAATGTTATCCAGCTGTAATAAGTCCCTGGAGTGTTACATTATATTTTCAACTTATGTTTGTAGGATCATATACAGATGAATTCAGATATTATCAAGCTGTTGATTAATACATTGGGCTTTGGAGTTGTTCTACTTGTTCTTAATTTTATCTTCATAATTGACCTTAATTAATTTAATTTATCTCCCTACATTGTATGAACTGTAGATAGGCACAGAATCATGGTATTATAATTCATATAAGGATTTTTATGTTCTCGGCCTCATAGGGACTATTAAAATAAACATTGAGCTTCTTCATAGTGCATGTAAAATAAGTATTACATCAAATTTTTGATTGAACTTAAAACCTCTAGAAAGATACACTTTCCAGACCAGGATTCTGCTTAGTGGGGAATTCACTTTGTGATCTATTACTATCACTGAGAAAACCCTTTAATTATACTTCCAGTTTAACCAGAGAACCATTGGTCGTCAGTCACTTGATTTTGCTATGATGTTTTTCTCCAGAATAAACAGCTGTCTGTGCTCAAAAGTCTTTTTTCCTCATGCTCATGTTAATCTACCATGATTAGATTACTTTCCAAAATAACTGTGGACAGATGAAGTAGAGCAAAAGAGTTAAACTCTTCAACCTGTGCCATCAGAACTTCTGATTGTCTGATCGTTCTGATGGCTTTTCTACCCTTCCAAATGATTTCTAATTTGTGAACTTCTTTCTTGTTTTGGAGGTTCTATAGTCCAGTAAATGTCTCATGGACTTCTTTATCCACCTCAGCAGAATATTCTATCTACCTAATTTGACTTACTATTTCCTTCTCTTCAGTTTCAGGTTGACTTCTGCCTTCTCAAAACAGTATTTCAACAGCAATATCTATAACCAGGACATTTAATACATTTCCTAAATCAGTATGCAAGACAGCAGACAGTCTCCTTTCCTGAAATTCCATTACATATTAGTCTGTTTATGCAACTGTACCTACAGCACTAAGAAAGTCTGAAAGGAACATGGTAAATTCAGAGCTGACCTTCAAAAATGACTCAATAGTTACACTTCCTAGGCAAGCTTCTGAAATCTTTCCTTAGGCAAAACACATTTACCTAAAATTTGTAGTATTCTTAGAGTTCAAGCCTTTTCATGATGCCTGTATGCAAGAAAATGGGGAGTAAGAAAAAACAGGAAATTTGTCAAGTACATGTGTCATGGTTTGAAGAGAAGAAAGAGAGAAAGAGAGAAAGAGAGAAAGAGAGAAAGAGAGAGAGAGAGAGAAAGAAAGGAAGAAAAGAAGAAAGGAAGAAAGGAAGAAAGAAAGAAAGAAAGAAAGAAAGAAAGAAAGAAAGAAAGAAAGAAAGAAAGAAAGAAAGAAAGAAAGAAAGATGTAGCTGTAGCTGTAGATGTAGATGTGAGCCTTGATTTTTTCCTTTGTTTTCATAGTACTAGAAAGGAATATCTCTGGAATATATTCTGCTTCATACATATTGTTAGACTTTTCTTTTGACAGCTGTTCTGGGCAGTTCACCATACTTTTCCATACACTTTGCTTTTCCAATGAGTTTTAGAGCAGACCAAATGTCAGAGAAAGAGGCTCGCAAACACTACAAGACTACAAGGATTTTCCCATGTTTGATTTAGAGACCAGGTCTGCTTCTTCAAAGTTATCTTTGTATCTTGGATAGAATGTACTTTAAAGACCACTTGATGACTGTTAAATTGTCCCTTGTTTTAAATAAGGAGGTATTGTAAAGATTAGAAATAAATAAAGAATGTAAGAAAAAAAATCCCAGTTTCAAGTTCTTTGAACAATTAAAAATTAGGAAAAAATATTCTTTTGCTTCCTTTCCTTTTCTCATTACAATGTTCTTTGAGACTTCAACTTTTAGATTACCTTCACCCATTCATAAAGTAGTGCGTAATGGCAAGAGATTCCCACCTCAGAAGGGTAAATCAATTATGATCAACTACTTAGAAAGTGAAACTAAAAGTTTTGAGTTTTGAGACAAGACTTTTTCTTAACTCAAAAAGAAATGAAAAATCATAGCATGTTTAAAAAAGAAAAAAACACACCCATGCAAGAAAATGGGGGTGTGAGGAGGGAGGAGATTTCCCCTTTTTTGCTGCTTTTTATCACTTTTTAGTTCTGGTTTAGGGGACAACTTTATATTTATTGTCTAACTTGCCCAAAAAAAAGGGGAGCACAAGGCTAGGAAGTAGTGACATAATTCATTTTCCCTTCTGACTTTGTATATATTCACTAACCCACCAAACTCAGCAGGTGAAGAGGGAGTAACACTCCTCTGTTTTCCTCTGTAGTTCACCACTGAAAAAAAGAGCATTGTGCCAAAAGTGAGCTTTTGGGCCCACAAGGTTAATTTGCTTTCTTTTCTGGATTGCTCTATGGACACAGTAGGTTTTGTTGCCAGGCTACCTGTAAACTATCACCTGATGGTAACTAATGTAAAGTGTTTCCATAAAGAATTTCCTAATCTTTCAGCTGTAAATACAAATCAGGCTTGTCTTTCCTAAAACCAGATTTCTTCTTACTCATTTGGCACTGTTGATATATAAAACATATTTGTCATAATTATTCCTCTTAATTATTATATTTAATTGACACACTTATTCATCAGATAGAAGAAAAAATCATTCTTTATGTTATGGCATTGTTTCACATCCATTCTCTCTATGCATGTAACGTAAATCTTTGTCATTTAATCTCTTTGAAGAAAGCCCTGAAGAAGCATTGTATGCTACTTAATGCTACTCCTTACTAATAATTATTTTAGAAAGTGATGCTTCATTCTAGAAGAATGGGTTGAATTCTTTTTGTAATGACAGTGATGCAGGCAATAAGATCTCACTTTCAGCAAAATCAAATGTATCTCTTAGGAACACATTCTGTAAGTGTCTACCATGATTAATGTGTTACTGTTTAATCTAGGGGTTTTTTTCCCCTTTCAACAATCCACCACCCCCTCTATCTTCAAACACAAAAGACACTTAGAATGTCGAGTTCCTCAGGATATTAGATTAATCATAATTATACTGAATTATTAGGGGGGCAAATGTACTTCTGCTAAGCAATAAATATCTACTTTTTTTTTTCACCCTCTCATAAACACTAAATCAGGAATTAAACAAGGATGAACATACAATTGGTCTGATGAAGGTATCATTTTTCTCAAATTAAATTACAGTCTTTTTGTATGAGTGAAGGCTGATTTGAGATGGATGAAGTGCAGCAGAAAGAGCTCAGCAAGGGAGTAAGGCATAAATTACTCCACTTTAATTTGACCAATGAAAGTGGGAGTAAAAAACTGTTATTTATTGTCCATTTTTCAAACTTATTAAATGATACACCTGTCACTATTTTTCTATGCCTCTGTCACAAGGCATTCTAGACCTCGGATCTATAGAATGGATGTCAGAGATGATACCCTTATAACATCGGGGTAAGAATGTGTTTTACATAGATATTCATATAAACACTCTCCTTTCTCTTTGCTCACTCCAATGCAAAAATGACATAATAAAAACATCCTTTCCTTTGCATCCCAACATCAGAGTTATTTTTAATCTTTAAAGCACAGACCATAATTTAAAAAACCTCAAATTAGTCTCCTAAATCTACGCTTTGTTTTCATATTTATAATTTTATAGATGTTACATGCGTAGAAGTTTGCACACCTGTGTGCACATATATGAATTTTATACATCTAAAAAAATCATATCTATATAAAAAATGAAACTAGGGAAGTTTCTGTTTGGCTAATGTATGCATAGATATGCTTAATTACACACCAGCTGAATACAAAGCAGCTCTCACCCAAATTAATACTTCTCCATTTGAAATCAATGTAAATCAGTGCTTGAACATCTGTCTTGAACATTAAGTCATTCAAAGATACTAAGATCTGAACTCAAATGGACTTCTTAAAGCCAGCCCAGCACACAGTGAACTTACCTCTCATTTTAAACCATCAAATTAGCTAATGTGAGGTACTCTGACACGCTTTTTAAAGCAGTTTCAGACTCCTTCCATTCTGATGTTATTGTCTATGCAAACTATGAAGATGATACCTGAGACAAAAAAAATTACCTGATTGTTTCTGTTGTAATGAATGACTCAGTTAAGGTACAGAAAGGCTTCCTTATTTCTTTTCACACGGTAACCAGTTCGGGTTTTTTTCATAATCTTTTTTAGATTTTTCCTTATAAGAGAGAAATACACAGCCAAAGAAATAAGATAGAATCAAATAAAAATTTGTGACCACTAAACACTACAGTCTTCATTTTTTAAGCAGTATTCAACCTTAGCCTTTTTTTTTCCTTGCATCATTGAAGTATTATGTGTATAATCTAGAAAATAAGTTTCTGTAAACAGCAATGGGATCTTCATTTTATTTGTACCTAGACATGAGGTGGAATTTCTGCCTAAATATCAAGCATACTGTGTGCATTAGTTTCAGGATTGTCAGTCTGCTGTAATTAGTTGCTGTCTTGAGAGCAGCAATGAAACTATCACTCAGGACTGGCTCCAGAAGTATCAGACACGCAAGCACACTTTATAGTTGAAAGCTGCTCAAATTTCTCCTCTTACAACCGTGCATAGTTACTTCTCCTCCTTCTATGTCCACAGCATTAGTATTTTGTGGATCTATAAAAAACTTCATAAAATTAAATTACGCCAGTGAAATTTCTTGTAATCTGTAAGGTCTAAGTTTTAGTATTTCAACACTGAATTGATTGAAATACCATTCAGGAAGAAGTTTCTAAAGCGTAAGTGGTAGAAAAAAGCTGTGAACGTTTGTCTCAAAAGGTTTCTGCTCTACAAGCTTTTATTTCTCCGTCTTCTGATTCCTCAGACCTTATTTTGTCTTGATTATAGAAATTAAGAAAACTTAAAACTTACTACATTTTTATCCTCAACCAGTTCATAAGCATCTTATCGAGGTTGCTTGAAACTATCGAGGTTGCATATTTAAAGCTCCTTTTGCTCCAAGAACTGTATAAGATAACTTTGAGAGGGTGTCATACTATTTTCAACAAAAGAGGACCTTGGAAATTCTAAGAACAGACCATGAAAATTTCAGAGGCTGCTTTGTGTTATATTACAGCCTGACATTTGTCCTGGGTTTAGGCAGTAGAATGACCCACCATTACCCAGAGCAACACAGACCATCTTCAAGGGGTAAAAATGGATGTCAATCACAAACCACTGGAGGAGACCAGAGCCTTTCTTTGTGAGTGACTGGGATTTAACTGTGTGGAATGAAATTGAAATAGGAGACTTATAGAGGCACAGTGAGGAGGGGAAATTCACAGCATCGTGTTGAAATGGGGAAAGGGAACAGAGCCACCTCCCAGGATGCAGAGAGAAAGGAGAATGGTCTTCACTGCCACTCTGCAAGTCTGTGTGGAGACTGAAGAACAACACAAAGGGAGCCACTGGAACTGCAAAAAAGAAAGAAAAACACCAAAATACTTAATCCACACTGAACACAGAAGTATTGGAAAGGTTTGTTTTCAACAAGAACATTGAAAACTGCAGTGAAACTGATTTGTTTTTTGGACACTTCTGATTCAGAGCGTATTTTTTCGCAGTATCACGATTACGTTCTCATCACATAAAAATCTTATCCAGATTGGATTTTGAAGAGAACCTAATTTCTTTCCTTAGCAGAAATAAATGACAGGAGTTCTGATATTGTTACATCCTCTACACAAGGGCCGTATGTTTGTTTGATTGTTTGTTTGTTTGTTTGTTTTTAAATTTTGTTTTAATATTCTGTCTTTTTAAAACCAATTTGTTGCGATTTAGCCCAGATAGAAATTAAACACCATGCAGCACTCGCTCAACCCCCACCTCTCTCCCAGGTTTTCATGGGCCTTATGGTCCTTAGATCCTTAAGTCCTGAAAAAGGCAACTTAATAATGTCTGCAGGGTTGTTTTTTTTTTGGTTTGGTTTGGGTTTTTTTGGGTTTTCTTGGTGGGAGCTATGACTGCAAGAGAGCTTCTATAGTAATCATTTACTGAGTTTTAAGTTTTCAAGTTTCTATGTACACAATTATCAAAAGTGGTGTTAAATCACTGTTGACTTTATTAGAAGTACAATTTAGTAAGTAATCTCTTAACTTGTTCCTTTTGTTTTCTTATAAGAAAATTCAGGTGTCAACATCTTTCGCTCTGCTTTCTTTCAATTACAATTCCTAGCTGTGTTTTCAAATGCATCTAAAATGTCTGTTCTTTGGAAAAAAAAATTTTCTAAAATTAATCATCTAGGAAAAATGCAGTGAGGTACTTAACTTGTTAACTATAACATTGTCAACAAAGTAATACTTTTAAATGGTATCTGTGGAAGAATATAATATTATAGGAATATGCTTGTTCTCAACCTCTTTTATCAGTTTTTAAGAAAAACCTTAAACAATATTTCAAGGAATGCATTAACTGAAGGATGAAGACGATAATGATGAAGAGATCCTTGGGCATGGGTAAATATTAAAAAAACAATTGCCTATCTGGTTTCTGATAGTTAGATCTGATACTTCCAATCTGTATCACTTCATAACTAAAATCACAGTTGCTAAATTTTTGTGTTATTGAAAAAACAATATCTCAATTTCTTTTACAAAACTATTGACAAAGACTTGAAAACATGCTTAAGTAGCTGACGGGTAACACAGCATCTTCCTTAAGGGTTGCACTATAACCATTTACAAATATGGTCTAAAAATGTTAAAAACCTCCTATATCAGTCAAAAAATACTTTCCCATCCTCCAGTTACTTACAAAGTTATATTCTGATAGAAGGAGCTCTGGGTTTTTGATGTGGTTCCTACAATACATTAGTGTATCTTGAGTTTTGGGTACCACAACATAAAAAAGCCATTAAGCCATTAGAGAGTATCCAAAGGAGGCCACTTTGGAGGATGATGAAGGGCCTTGAAGGGAAGCCATATGAAGAGTGGCTGAAGTCACTTGGTCTGTTCAGCCTGAAGGAGGCTGAGGGGAGACCTCAGTGTGGTCTTCCACATCCTCATGAGGAGAAGCAGAGGGGCGGGCACTGATCTCTTCACTCTCCTGACCAGTGACAGGATTTGAGAGAATGGCCTGAAGTTGTGTCAGGAGAGGTTTGGGTTGGTTATCAGGAGCAGGTTCTTCACCCAGATGGTGGCTGGGCACTGGAACAGGCTCCCCAGGGAAGCGGTCACGGCACGAAGACAGAGTTTAAGAAGTGTTTGGACAACGCTCTCAGGCGCACGATGTGACACTTGGTGTCCTTTGCAGAGCCAGGAGTTGGACTTGATGATCCCTGTGGGTCCCTTCCAACTCAGCCTATTCTGTGATTCTATGAAGGAAATCTGAGAGCAGATCACTGATAAGGTCCAAGCACTGCATCACTCATCCCTATTTCACATTTCTTGTCTCACTCTGTTGATGCAAAAGAATTTCCCCCCTTTCAGGAACATTTAATGAAAACTAAGTTTTTATCTAACTGTTGTCTGACTTCAGGCATTTTATGTGCCAGGTTTTCACTCATTAGGCACAGTACTCACCTTTGTTTTAAACAGAGTTCTAAGTAAATAGAAAATAACCAATAGAAGAGGGAGAAACAACAATTCACATTTTGAAATTTAATATCAAGTTTGAGTTCATCTAATCAAGAAATATCCAGTATATTTGATTAGCGAATTTGTCTTGACTGACTCAGATGTAATGGCCAAGGATCCGATTTCCATACTGTGCTGAGACAAAGCATCCGTCCTCCTTCTCCCTTTTGGATGCTACAGCCATGGATGTAACTAACCCAGATATTTTAAAATTAAGAAGAACTGCAATTTAATTTGCATTGATTGGAAGTTCTTATTTGGTAAACTCACAGAGGCTGGCTTGCTTTGCCTGAGCTGCTTACACTGAAAAAGCCCACAAATTTTATCAGTATAACACACAGTACCACGAGCAGTATAAGTTTAATAATACTTTTGCTTTCCTCAAAATTCCTCTTTGCTGTTCAGTCATTTCATTCCCTTTTAATTTCACAAAGAAGATTCTGAGACTCTGTTAGAACAGTCTGGGATTTTTTCAGGTTGTATTTGTTTTCAATAAATATATAAACCCCCTCATTCTATGGTGCATCTTTTCAGTTTCTGGTACTTGTGGCTGTTCAGAGATGATGTAAACTCTCACTGCTTTTGTGAAATAAAATATTAAAACTACATTGCTACCTCTACATCTTGACAGCCACCAATACCTAGGCTCCATTAAGCATAGGATTCTATCACGCTAACTACACTACAAACATGTAATCTTTGCCATAAAGAAATATTTAATAAGAATTTGCTAGAGAATAGCTGCAGGGCTAGGAGGAGTTTAGGAATGTGAGAAAAAAAAATACTAAAAGCTTACCTTACATGACTTTTCAGACAAACTCTCTTTCAAAAAACAGAAATTTTATATTCAAACTGCTCTTTTTCACCAGGTAAATGGTAATCCTTTATGATTTAATTTGTGCAGTAAAACAGTAGACACTATGTTTGTTTGCATTTGTGCAATAACTGGCTAATCAAATGTTTCTTGTCAGAGATCTCTCAAGCAGCAAGACAAAATTAAATTCCAACTTTATACAGTGAATAAAATTACTCATTAAGGGACCCAGGACTACTCTCCTTTCTTAATCCTAGAAAAAAATGCTTTAGTAAAAATAAGCTATTTGATAACAGCATAAGTAAGAATGCATAGAAGCAAAATTCCCAAGAAATACATTGTTGGATTTTTTTTCACATTTGGCGAGCAATTGCTTTGTTTTCAATTCATGATGGTGTGGGGGAAAAAAAATCCCAGGAGGTATCATTTGAAATAGAAACCATAATTCTTACCTTATCTTTTAACAATAATTAAACCCCCCTGTTCATTTAATTTGATAGTAGACTGGATACCTTGACAGTGTAGATTGCAGATGGCTAACTGAGAAAAAAAAGATATTTTGCTGAAGTGTAAAATTCAGAGACCAGTGGCTTTTATTCTCACAGAGTTGCCCACATGAACTTTCACTACATGCTTTCAAAAACCTCATAACCCTTAGTTTATTCAGACAATAAATCCCTTGCAAGAGGTATAAATCCCTATCGCCACTAACTCATTATTTTCTCTTGAAAATATAAGTTGTATAATATAGGATTCAGTTCAACCTGCTCAGAGAACTTTTCAAATATTAACTGTACAATGGACAAGCTTTGTTTTCGAAGTAATGTTCTTCTGTAGGGATTTTAGAGTGGCAAAGGTGTTTCATGCAATATGAGAGCATCATAATTTGCTTTTCTAATTTTCTTCACAGAATCCTTGTCCCACTACCCCATTATTACTCTCCATAAAGGTATGACCACTTTTCATGGTGTTTTCAAGTGCGACAAAAATTTTGCAGTTCTATTTTCTTTCCCTTCCCTTCCTTCTCTTCCTACCACCTTTGACACTGTTGCTACAGGGTGGTTAACATTAGTCCTCTGAACTCCTCCCCAGATTTCATCAGCCACTACAGGCAGCATTTGGTCATGAAAGTGCCCGTCAGGTTTTTATAGGTGGGTACAGATCAAGTGCTATGTCTAAGGAGTCTGTGGTAGGAGAAGCAAATTTTTTATAAATTGTATTATTACATGAAATTTAAATTTCATTATTTAATGCCAACATCTTAAATACATAAATAAGTAACCTCATTGATTGGTTGGTTTGTCTTTGAATACAAAATACAAATTGGTTCCATCACAAAAAAATAGCTATTTCTCAAAAATCAAGCTTTATAAATACTCAGAGGTACCCCAAATGCTCTGCATCCGCAGAAGACATCAATTTTCAGGTATTTCTCTTTTCCTAGAACAGCTGTCTCTCCTTTTAAGTAAAGCATTCAAATGGAGTGTTGGATGATCAATTTCTGCCCAACTCTTCGGGTTTGTGTCTGTGAAGAGAACAGGGCACTGAGAAATCATGTAGGACAACGGTAATGTGAGTAATGTGGAACTTATCGAATAATCACGTTACAATTTGAAATTCTCCAAATGCCAGCTGTGGAAAAACAATTATTTCACAGATTTTCACGGTTTTATTCACTTCTCATTGAAATCCAGTAGAACCACAGAAAACAGATGGAGAAACAATAAGGAACCCAAGAAAAACATAAATATGAAACTTCACACAATTTAAAATGTTTGGCAGATTTACCAAAGGAATAGTTTGTTATTTTTTCAACTGTTAGAAGAAATTCTAATTTAGGATTGCAGATTAAACGCCTTGTTTGCAGAGTGTGGTTTCTATGACTGCTGGTGATTCTTTAAATATGTTTGGAAAGCCAAACCACAGAACTTGATTTAGAATCACAGGAAACTATCTATTTACAGGGCTTTCATTGAGATTTCTCTTTCAAGAAAAGCGTTATTTTTGTTCCACCTCATTAGACAAAAATTTCTAAAAGGGGCAGTGATATTCTGAGAATGCAAGTAAAGGAATACTGATATTCCTATTGTCATTAGTAATTTCCTTATTTAGTAATAGCACAGGGAGAGAAAAAAACACAAAATAAAATGTAAGCATAATTGAGATTTAACATGGATATTTTCTAGTCCCCTTAATCAAAAGCATTTTGACACTTATTTCAACTGGAGGCACAAGTTCCATGAACAACGGGAATACGACAACTTCAGTGAGACAACAGCAGCCTCAAAAATACCAATATCAATTGAAAGCTATTGTAAGAATGCTATGTTGTAGAAGTGAGATTGTGGGAAAACACAAAACTTACTCCATTCCTGCTAATTTGTACTAAGTGGATAATAATTTCCTTTAGTAAGAGTGATTTTTCAAACAAAAGTTGTTTTGCCCAGGAAAAAATAACTACTTCTCAGGTTTCTAAATTATTTTTCTAATTTTCAAACATCCGCTTTCTAAGAAGAGTGTATTTCAGAGTACATTTTATTGTTGTCTTTTGTTCACATGGCAAACACTTCTTATCTATCATGTACTCTTTTTATGAACCACATAGATGTCTTCCTGATGTTTAAGCATTCAAGATTTTAAATCTGGGAGTCTTCTGATTGCCAAGCTCAGATTTTTCAGAACACATGTAGGCCAGAAATAAAATTACATGCTTCATAACTGGGAGGTTGAGTGTGGTGGTGGTGTAGTTAGCTATGTTCTTCTTTAGAAAAGCTGTTCTTTGTATTTGGTATGTAAGACAGCATTTACATTATTTCCATCAGCCTCATTTAGATGCAGAAGTTAAACCACATTGCTTTCTTCATTTAATTCATTTGAGATATCCTTAGGATATGAGCCCACACGACTTAAATTCTTGGCACTGATATGCAAAGAAACAATGCTTATTTCTTGTTAATATATGCCACCACTACAGACACCCCTCCCTATCTTTCTTTCTAATTTTTTTTTATTTGATTAACTTTTTTTTTACAGCTTTGCCTATGGGTTTGGACACATCAGTTGCTTTCTTGCAATTGTATTCTTACGTCTGTCATTCTTCTTCGTCTAATTTAATCAGTAAGACAGTTCATTTAAGCATTTAAGCATTCTCTGTTTAATATTCTGACCTTGATGCTATTATAAGAGAAAGCTCACGTAATAGATTCCTCTATCATTTCAACACCATTTGTGTGTGTGTCTGTGTAAAGGTGTATGTTAAAATATTTCCAGTCTCTGCTCTTAAGTCAATCTATTGATTTTTGGACAAAATTTTCAGTATCCTTTTAGTCCATTAAGAATCCTTTTTAGTACAGCACTAAATTACATTTCATCTTCCCCCGTTCTCTTGCCCCATGTTCAATGATGCCTTGGGTATTGGTTTAATAATAATGATAATGAAAATAATAATAGCAATACTAAAAATAACAATAACAACAACAACAACAATAATAATAATACCCCACGAAAAATAATCCAGAATCAGACAGTTGTGTTTCATTCAAATTCTGAGAGAAAACATAACTAATCAAATTTTGATGTTACTGTCCCTTCCTTTTTTCCCCCGACTTTTTTAAATTTATGAATGCTGAACACCTTAAAAATTATCTCACTTGCTCTCCAATTACATGGTAAATGCATATGATTTCCACATATTATACATATTACAAATGCAATGTTAAAATGACTGTGCAGATTTCATGTTATAGAGCTATTTTCCTGAAATCAGGGCTTTATTGGTGATAAAGATGAAGCAGGAACACTAAATGTTGTTGTTTTCTTTTTTTTTTAATTAGGAATTCAGGAGTCCTGGTGGTATCAGCACCAACTTGTTGTCAATTATAAAAAATATAATTCAATGGTTTTCAAACTTAACATTTTATGTTTCATTATTTCAGTGCCAATTTGGTAATGGTTTTGCTGCTTACATTGCACTGACAACTTCAAATGCACATATTAGTCAAATTTCGCAAAAGCCTTCTAACAGCTTACTTTAGTTTTGTCAATTCAGGGAAAGATCAGAACAAAAAGTAGCAAACAATACAAGGAATGTTTTAAGCACTAGATTTCTACTGAATAAATACATATCAATTTAATCTCCTTATTTCAACATGCTAATTTCAGTTCTGTAGTTTTCTAGTCATGATTACTTAGTGTTTGATACCTTTTGATGCTGCAAAGTCTTGTCCACATGCCTTGAAGAAAGGCCCATTTGTGTGCTTGAAGTCTTGAGAGTGTGTGTTTTGAGCCGATGGCCTAGTTCATAAACTTCATAAAGAATGAGAGACCACACATATTGGATTTTTTTCCTAGGTTGATTTAAGAAGCTTTTCAAAGGTGTTTTTTTTTAAAGAAACCTCAGATACAAACTTTTAAAATGCTTAAGCTCTTTCGTTGTAAGATTTTGTACTCCAAAAAATTCAACAGCATAGTTTTAACCCGGTAGTCCCAGTATGAGCTTGAAAATGCTTAGTTCCTGAGGAGGACTTTGAATTGAAATATAGGTGGCCAAAAGAGACTGCAGTGAAGGGCCCAGTACTTGTCAGGTACCATGCAGCAGACCAAATCCAACTCTATTTAGCAGTGAGATGGACAGGAGCTATCACACACCTTGCTGCAGCTTTTTCTCATTGCCTTTTTCCCCTTGCAATTTAAACAGATTTTAGTCTATCCAGCTGATGCAGGACCCTCAGTTCGCATACCCATTATCATCTTTTTGTCACCACAAATGCCACTGTGACTTCATAGGATGACAGCTCGAGGAGTTATTTCTGGATGAAAACTGTCATTTTCCCCCGCCAACACAGACACTCCTCACCACTGCACCCCCACCTCCCCATGTTTTCAGCTGAATCGCTTTCCCAAGCTGGCTCACAGGGCAGTCACACAAACAATGGTGCTAAGATATGCTGCAGGATGGACATGTTCAGGGCCATAAGAAGTCCCTTAGAAGCCCTCAGCTAAACAGTCTTCCATTCTGGAGGACTTTATTTTCAAACATGCTTTTGCTGCATCCATGAGGAACTAATCCCTGAAATTCTCCTCAGAGAATTTCATTCTTATATCTCCCAGCTCCCTTCCAATCTTATATCCTTATATCCAGTTCTAGAACTTTACACTGCCTTGGGAAATTGTTTCCTCACTGGTAAACTCAGGGTGGAGGTTAACTTATTCACCCTTACAGCAAGGAACACAGAAGAACTAAAGCATCTTGAATAGAAATGGATTCTTGGAGTTATTTGGTCACATCAGATGCACATGTCACAAAATTGCCTTCATAAAACTATTGATCCCTGTCTTAGAAACCTCTTATTATTTGCCTTTTGCTTCCTGTATTTCCAGTGGAATGTTCCAGCTTCTTGTATTTCCTGTAAATTCCTGTATTTACCCCTTTTACTTCCTAGGAAGTTTTAGCAAGATATTAAGGGCATTCTAAATTAGTTTCTTTTATTCATGAACCATTTATAGCTATCATAGAATCATAGAATACATCTAACATCCATCAAATCCATCTCTTTCCAATTTAGAGAGAAGGATGATGTTGTGGGGGACCGTGCCACAGGCTTTACAGAAGTCCAGGTAAATGACATCTATAGCCCTTCCTTTTTCCATTGATGGACTCACCCCAGCATGGAAGACTGCTGGGTTGGTCAGGCGGGACTTGCCCTTGGTGATGCCATGCTGGCTGTCCCGAACCACTTTCCTGTCACCTCCTGTATATCTTCTTATTTTATTTAGTTCTTTCCCTTTCCCAGTAACCCCGCTTGCATTTACATACAGCAAACAATCAATCCTCCTTGCTACGTCAACCATGCCAAGTTATTAACGCTTTTCTCTCCTTCAAATTTTTGATAAGAACTCCCACTTTTCTGAGGTATCAAGACTCTCTACACATTCAATCTACTACATGATATATCTTGATGGGGTGAGATGGATAAATCAACCATAAGCCCCTAATCTTGGTGCTTAGACACCTCTATTAGAACTACGAGCAAATTGCTTACCCAGCAGAAATGTGACATCTCACAAGAGCAGTGCAGGTGACAGTCAAGAAGAGAGACTTTATGAGAGAAGCCAGGGAGCAGACAGTATGGACTGTATTCCTAGTTTCAGCCTACTCCTCTATAAAGCAGGAGACTCTACTGCTGTCAGTGCAAACAGCAGGCAGCTCCTCTGAAGGCCATTCTCCATGTCACTAGCCAAGAGAGGCAGCCACAGACCCTGAAAGTCACTAAAGCAGTGAAAAACACACACAGTTATTTCCTCCCCATAATCATAGCTCTTAATCCAACAGCTCTTATTGCACTAGTATTAGCAAGCATACCTGTGTCAACTTTAGCAGGCCTGATCTCATAAAATTGTCCAATTTTATAGAGGTTCCATTGGTTAAAAAAATTATATGTTTTTAGTACACATTGAATTAAAAAAACCAAACAAACACAATTTTTTTTCTTGCTCAGAGAAGTAGAGCATGATGTATATTTATATTCAGAACAGAGAAATTTAATGTTAATAGCTCTAACCAGAAGTAGGTCATGATTAGTACTTTGTTTTGTCATAAGCCTGATTTTTTTCAATGGAGCTCCTTATGAAAAAAAATCCCTCCCTCTTCTTAGAAGACATTTTCCACAATTATGATGATAGAATATTTCTTATTTTTTCTGATTATAAATCAACAATAAACAAGCTTTGATGCATTTCAGCTCTCCAGGGGTACAAGTGCATTACTGAGTATAAATATTGTCCTGTTGCTAAAACATGAATAATTCATCATAAGTAAGATCTCTTCATCTTTATTTTCTACTATGCCTCTTTCGAAATGCAGTCTTGGAAACATAATTTATAGAAAGTGTATATTTCTTATGTACTTTATCTTACTCTCTGCAATGTCATTATCTAAACACTGAAAATGGCATACCATTAAATTTAATTATAAGGTATCCATTTTAATAAATTTGCTCAGAACCTGTATGTTTATCAATATGTTATTTGTCTGGAATAGTAAGCTATTTATATACAGGACCATTGAGTTTTGTACCCTTTCTTTACTGGCAGTGTCCGTGACAAGAACGAAATCATATATAATGCAGTAAGCAAAATAATAAACATTAATTTAGTCACCATCTAAAACATATCTACCTAAAAGAAAAAAAGCTATTACACTATGTGAACGACAGTTTTTTTAATAGTTCAGCAATGGAAAATATAGTGTCTTTTTACCTGCGCCATTCGTTTAAATTCTAAACACATTTCCTGGAAAGTCAATTCTTTTCTTTGCTTAGTGAGCTGTTTATCATAGATTCAATTTGTTCACTCTAGAAATCAAGGAATTTTTCATTGAATGCGCGATTTGTATTGTTATTCTTTACTTTTAAGATCAAAGTCTTTTTTCTCATACAACACAGCCTGTGTTTGATCAGAGGCCTATTACTAAAATGCAATTGTGTTTTATGGAAAATATTTGCAATCATGTATGAGGTCAAAGCTATTTAACTGTAAAAAGTTTGGTCTGAAATAATTCTTTTTTTTTTAGCATAGCAGATAATCAATTTTTCTGTGCTGAATTAAGAATATCTGGGTTCTTCATGAAGAGAGAAAGAAGACATTGACGATTATTTAAAATAAACCTTCAACCCAGTATTGAGTCCATTTCTATGGGGTAGTCTATTAATCGTTCAAACTGCATATCCTTGTTTCAGATGTTATGACTCACTGAATAAAAATCACAGTTGATGATAATTGCTCAATAGGTTTTTACCTTTTAGGCTTTAAGTATTTAAGCTCATGCTAAAATATTGGACAAAGAAAACTTTGCTCTAGACTTCAGTGCAGGACAATGGCCCGTATGTTTTTACTCATGAGAAAATAATGCGAATTACTGACACATTTGGAAACTCATGCTTCTTAACAAGTGTATATAATAGAAATAAATGAGAAAAACAAGTGATTGTTGATAGCAACAGCAGATTAGTGAATTATCTGCATAGTTTAGGCATGTTGCCATATGCTCAAATTTGCCTTTGGTCCTTTAGCAGAATGTTCTGATCTCAAAGCTGTCCCAAGGAAGTGAATAGGCAGGAAAGAATATGAAAGTGTGACATTTGAAAGTCAAAGCAGTTTATTCAGTGTAGCTTGTGAACAAAAACAAAGCAAAAAAAAACCCCTAACAAAACAAAATAACAAAACAAAACAAAAAACTACAAACAAACAAACAAGCAAACAAAAAACAAAACAAAACAAACCACACCAGAATGGAGAAGGAGAAAAGAAATTTCTGTGTGAAGCAAAGTGCCACAAAAAGATAAATGGAGGTATTTTAAGATGACACTAACTACTGATCAAAGCACTATTGGATGTATAGAAAGAAAAAATGACATTTAAATTTGAATGGAAAACAAAGTGAAATCTGGGAATAGCAATGAAAAGGATGAAAAAAAGGAAAGATGAGAAATAAAAAATGTATGTGATGGTCTAATGACTACGGAAAATCCAAAAAGGAAAAGTCTTCAAAATCTGTCTTTCTACAGTTATTAGCTGGGAATTTTAATGAACCAAGGTGGCGAGCAGTGCTTTTTTCTTTTATTTGTTTGGTAGGACAGGTGTTTAATTCTGAAAGTGGTTTGAGTATCAGCCCAAAGAATTTTCAGCATGGGACAAACTAGGACCAGAGTAACAAAGAGCTCATCAATGGAAACAATGACAACACTGATAAAATTACTAAATAAGATAAAATTACTAAAAAACCACAGTAACTGTACTTAAAGCTACACCAACAAGTGTACTAAAAGGTATCCATAGCTAAGCAGAACTATTTTTTGTATATGATAGTCTTTTATTTCAGGAACCCAACTTGCACCAGATGTCAGAAACTCAGGTTTGCACTAGCAAAGGATAATTTCTTGCCCTTTCTGATGCATTTTAAAGTATTAATTAGTAAGAATTTCCAAAGTAATTTCTATACAGCACTTTGCAGTTTGCTTACACTCACTGTCCACAAGTTTTATTGCACTAAAAAAGGACAGGGTATAAGTCTACAATATGCTTGTGCATTATGTAAAAAAGCTTTTCCCGGGGATATCACTATTGTAACATCTTAAATCTGGATATGATGTTTTATTTGTGTAGCTGGAAAGATTCCTGATAATTATCGTGTCTTTGCTTTCAACAACTATGTTATCATGAATTTTAGGGTGGGGCTATTGCTTGCAGCTGTGCATTTGATAAAAAACAAATCTGCGTTTTCACCAATATAACCAACAGTTTTGCTGCCCACACACTGCAATGACATTTACCATGATTTGTTCATCTGAGCCAATCAAAGTCTCATCTGTGCCATCAGAAAAGCAAATCAATTATCAAACCCCATTAAAAGTGAAAATGAGGATTAATCTCATGTTACAGTGATATCTCTGGCTCTCATATTTTTAATCATGTTTTATAAACAGCCATCAAATTTATGCTCCAGTATGGATGTGGTAACCGCCTCACAAAATATTAATTGTTCTCATTAATTCCTTTCCTTCTGCTCTGAAGATAGGGACATGTTCGTATTCCGTGTTTAAATTATTTGAATGTAGAAATCTGGAAAATCCTGGGATAAACTACTAATTTGAGTTAATGAACCAATAAACTGTTTATTCCTCCACAACTTAAAAGTGTGGGTGGCATAATTGTGTTTCTGTAGATAGGAATGGGGTTTTTTAACTGAAGATTCTCAAAGGGATCATAACTACTCTTCTTTTGTCTTTTCACCTCATGAGGCTGTTTGAATCCTTGATGTAATCACTGTAGCCATCTGAGTTTTGCCTTTTCTTCTTTTATATGTTCTCCATATTCTTCACATATATATATTTGTAACTGTCACCTATTGTATTAGTAGCTAGTTTTCCCAGTGCTTTTCTGTGGCCTTTCTCTAAGCAGAAAGACAAAGCAAATTCCAGAGCTCCAAGCCCTGGGTGGTACAAAGCCCCATGCTGTCTTGGTTCTTTGCGGGAACCAAGGATAAGAACAACTCTTCAAGATACATTCTCATGGACAAAGTACAGCTAATACCAAAAGGGGGGCTCCAGAGAAGGGGATTGACCTGGGGGCGAATTACATCACCACTTGTCCTCCTAACTGGTGCTTTTTATCACTTATGCTAATTTCCTAAAACCTATAAAACTGTATTCACCCCTAGCGGGGTGGGTTTTTGTGGTCATCTTTCCATAACTGCCCCTTATTACCTCCTTACTAAAATTATCTCGAATTTCATTTCCAGGTTGGGAAAAAGGCAACACCACCTGTGAGCTCAAATGGCCTCTTCCCAATCTTTCCATGCTTAAATCATCAAGAAGGCATTCTACAGAATGGTAATGCTAGCAACTTGCTGATTCCAGGTTGGAAGAACTATTACACATAGAAGCAATTGTGTCACTTGTACTGATACCTTTAAATTTAGTTTTCATAATTTTTAGATTTTGTACTGCATTTGTGTGTAACTCTAGGCTTCATGTATAGTGCTAATAAGCTCTTCTTGTAGCCTGGCTAGACAAAACACATCATTTTCCAGCCCGAAGGACCAAGGACATTTGCAGCTTCAGGCCCCAAGAAAGCAAGCAACCATGAATTGAGAAGGGACAGTCTGAAAAGATGGGACTACATGGACTGAAGCTGTGGTTGGACAGTTGGCCTGAATATGTAAATGGGCCAAAACTTATAAAAAGGATGAGAATGAGTGGACGGGTGTCCATCTTGGGCGTAGTCTTGGCCAGACTCTTGTGCTCCCAGGATGTGTCCTGTAAAGGCCTTCCAATAAATATCTGCTTTATTCTTCTAACTCTGTCTAGCCTCTGTTCCAGGCAGCCTTCCTCAGGCATCAGTACCAGACAAACATAGAGACAGTGAAGGGAAGAAATGTCTCAAAAAACTATTTTTGCTTGCTCTTTTCAATTTATCAGGGATAAACCAAGGGCAGGATTTTTGCTCCTATAGAATTATAACTTAATGAGAATTTAAAGCTTTCTTCTCCTCCCTCTGACATTTTTTCCATGATATATATCTCTCTGAGATCCCCAAGTTCCAAGTCAGCACACCTCCTTTGGCTATGGCTTTTCCAGAGATAGCCTTCAAAAACCTGCATAAAAGAAAAGGGAATGCAGATGAGTGTCACTCATGCTATTTGGATTATACTGGATTTTTACTTCCAAGCCAAAAAAAAAAAAAATTATTTGATTTTGGTGTACATCTTGATGCAGCCATTCTTATCCAGTTGGATGCCATTTACAATCACAACCGGATTGCCACAGGGCATCCTGACAATGGGTATTTAAAAATCCATTATGACAAACCTTTAGCGCAACTGAGTTTATGGAATTAAATTAAGAAGGAAAAAGGCTCACTTCCAAATTAAAATAGCAGAAAAAAGAGCTTACTTTGAAATTGTTCCAAAGAAGTTTGTATGAGGCCATTTGACTATTCTTTTTTATTATTATTATTTTTCATTATTGTTTTACAGTTGTAGGCAGTTGGTGTGGGAGAGCAAAGTGAAGCAAAGGGAAGAGGAAATAAACAAAAGTAGTGATCCTGTTAAATGAGCATATTTGTAAGATAGAAAAAACATTAGAATTCAAAGAAAATATGCTCAAAGATGGCTATTTAATTTTTAATAGACCTGCATAAAAATTTCAAATTTATAATGATTATTTGAGTCACAAAATACCCAGAAATTTATCATTAATTACTAAGAATTTA
Source organism: Melanocharis versteri (assembly GCA_013397845.1). Classification (NCBI taxonomy): domain Eukaryota; kingdom Metazoa; phylum Chordata; class Aves; order Passeriformes; family Melanocharitidae; genus Melanocharis; species Melanocharis versteri. The sequence continues at coordinate 219,424 of VZTG01002324.1, read as the reverse complement.
TTTAAATGCAAGAGGAATATTTAATTATTCTTTTAATGAAACTATTGCAGAAGCCATGGTGATATACTACTTTATAAGCTTACTTATAGGCAAGGTATTTTAGATAGTTATTGTGTAAAAGGCAAGTCAGTAACAAACAGAAAGGTGTGGTGGAGTCACAAAATCAAATTTTAATAGTGTATGATGTAAATTTCTCATACTGGCAATTTGGTCACATTTTCTCCTGTAATATTTTTGCATGATGTGGATAAAAGAGCATTCCACAGCCTCATCTGTAGATAACGCAAACAAAATGACATAGGTAAAATACGCAAAGAAGGTCTAAACATACAGATTTATAAAGCTGGCATAGTTGTTATCAGGAGTTTCCCTCATACCACATTCGAATCACAGTAAGAGATCTCTTTGGAGTATATCTTCTTCAGCCTCACCCTTCCTGATTTTATATTTCATATTATTTAATAACATTTATCACAGAGGTTTCTACTCAGTAACAGGTAGCCTATAACCTCTGTTTTTAATAAACAAAGGAATTCACAGGAAGAAGCTTCTCAGGATCAGACTTCAGTACCATGGGCTGCATATGGAGAAATAGGTGTGATCAGGGGAAAATACTAATGTTCAGTTTATGCCCTAGAACTTTGAACAGACTCTACTAAGTACTAAGGTAAGCTATTAGGTCAATAAATTGAAAATAAAAAAAGCCATGAAAAACATGAAAGGATAAAATACCAACAAACCACTGAGGTTTTCAGTGGAATCAAACAAAACCATACCATTTTATTTAGTCCTGATATTTACTATTTCATACTAAATCCTCCACACTTACTTGAAAATTATATATTTGTACTAAAGTATATGTAAAACTTTAGAATATCCATCATCAGTTGACAGAAAATATTAAATTAATTTGTGATGGTGGATAAAAATAGTCAATAATATGAAACTGAACTGGCACTGTTTGAAAATTTTGTTAGCTATGTCATTGAAATATCTTTCAATTAAACCTAACAGGTTGAATCTCATTCATGATATGAAATTTCTTTGCTTTTCATTATGACTCTCTGTGTGAAAGCAAGTGTGTCTAGGCCTACTAATTTCAGAAGCTGCATAACTGGTTTTTAATTTCATTCAACTCATTAAGTACAGGAAAAGAAGTAATTCATTTCTTGGTATCTAAAACTAAAGTATGGAAACTCTTGGATAAGCTTAAACTGGTGTATGTCATGTCACAGACACAAACTTCAGTTCTGTTAGCTGTGGTTTAAAAAATAATGTGGAAAATATGAAATATCAAGTTTTCATTTTCAAACACGTTTTTGAGTATTTTCTTTCATTATTTTCAAAGTGAAACTTAGCTCTTTATCTCAAAGCCCCCTTCTTCCAGATCCTGACTTGCATAAAAATAGCAATACAATATGCAAACAAACCAAACAATTTTAAATTATCAGTCAAATACAACCTTTGAGTATATCCCCTCTTTTCCTTTTTTTCAGTAGAACTATCTTTCCTTTCTTTTAAAAATCATCTCTACATCTCCTGCCAAAAGTATTTCCTAACTTTTCATGCCCCCTATTTTTACTGTAACCTCAAGCCTAGACAATTCCTCATCTACTCAGCTCTCTAGCATGTTTGGGATTATAGACAAAGAAATTAAATGAAGACAAGTATTAAGTGAAATTTTCTTTTGTAATGACATGTAGATTTTTTTATACTGTGCCTTACAGCATTCTAATAAATGCCTTATTTTAATGCCTTTTATACTGCCTCCATTTAAAAAATGAACAAAAAATATCAGTATTTGTCTAAATATCAAATTTTTTAAAAAATCCAATATATCCTATCTAAACCTATGCTTTATGAAATGAAGTTTTCATACTCGCTGATTGTTTCCATATATACATTTAAGAGCTTATCTTTTATTATTTGAGCACACTGCTCGGGGTGTTCAAAGGCTACGTGTAGCTTTCAGAGACGGAGACAAGAAGCAGTGAAGCATAGAGAGAAAGCAGGAGAGATTCTCACATGACTAACTCTGCTCTGCTTTTCATTTCAGGTGAAACATCCCATGATAACCAAGAGCTGCAGAACATGCACATCCATATTTCACTTTTGACAACATCAGTATTTTGATCAGGCAACAGAATATTTAAATACATTCGAGAAACTGGATCCCTGGTGACCTGTGGAGAGGTGTCAGCATGCCTGCTGTTTATTGGCATAAGAGACTCAGCTGAGTAAATACAATCTGGTGTTTTCAGTGAAGGAAAAAAAGCAGGAGGACAGACAGTATATCTGGCACTTGGGACACTTATTAGGTCTAAACCAGGGAGGCTTTTCTCATATGTTTAATGAGTATAAAATCAGATATTGGCACTAATGATGGTAGAGAAAAATAACTAAGAAATAGCTAACTTGATTCAAATGGTGAGATTTTAAACCGTTGGATGTCTCATTACAAACAGAGTGGAAGACAGGAACTTCCTTTTACTTTTATTTTGACTGAAATTAGTTCCCCCATACACCATTTTTAGACACAAAATAAATAGAAAGAGAAACATCTGCAAAAAATGCAGGATGAGACCCTAACTTCCAGCTGTTTCAGGGTCACAATTCATTTTGAAGCCACTTGTTTTCTCTTTAGAGTGTTAGCAAACACCTGGTTGAGACCAAAGTAGGACTTACTTCATTACAGAGAGCATTCAGCAAAATATGGCTACTGCCTCAAGAAGCCTGTCCTCTAATTTATCAAAAGATACAGCAAGAAGGCAAACAGTAATAGCAACAATATAAATGAAGATGAGAAATAATGATAAGCACAGGTAAAAGTTAGAATCAATGACAATATTATGAATTACATCTAAGGCAATAATTTACTATGAACTAGAATATGCTGCAGCTACAAATAGAAAAATAATGTCAAGCACTGTTTTTCATCTGTGTAACATCATTGTACATCTCTTTCTCTTCTTATGGACCACAGCCTGAGCACTGAAGCAGCAACTTCATCTTCTACCAAAATGATTTTACACAGTCAAGTAAAAAAACTAATTTTCAGGGATAGTGAAGTAACAATGCAAGTCTTCCTACATTTTTACAATCAAATATGACAAAGTCCACTGTCTTTGCTGGAAATTACCTTTATCATCCTTTGCCAGACTCCTGAGAAGGAGACGTTACATAGTTAGAGACATATTCTATCCCATTTGGAGGAATTCCTCAACCATTTTTCATTTCTGGTGATCAGTCTTTCTTGCTATCTGCATCCTCAGATCCTCGCTAATACAAAGGGAATTTCTTGAATTTGGATCATTTTGATTTTTTTCATATTGCTCACGTATATTATTGTCTCATTATTTTACAGTGTAGCTGAATGACAAATAGCAGAAGAGTTAAAAGGCAACCTAGGAAAACATGGCCATCAAGGTGTTCACCAAATGGAAGTCCACCAGTTTTTGTGGATGGATTGCATGACATAAAAACCTTACATCTGGCCTCGCAAAGGTACGGATGTCTGCAGTTTTATCACTACCTTATTTAGACTGGCAGTGGGAAGCAAATCCTGCAGTCCTTCACAGTTTCTGTTCATCCACAGATTCTTCCTGTTCTCTGACAGTCAGTGATTGGTTAATTAGACTGAAACCAGAAAAGCACTTTGGCACTACCAAGTAAGAGTCTGATCCTGATGCTTTCACAGTTTCTTCAGAAAAGGTAGCAGGGGACGAGTACAAATGACAATGATTATCTGCTTTCACAGAACAATGCCTTGCTGGGTGCAAGTCAGGTCCAAGTCTCTGATGACTTTCAGATGGGATTCTTTAGATGGAAAGCATCTCAGGGAGTGGAGTTATAGAAAAATAGCGAGGAAAACATTTAAGAAAAATTAGTAGAAAAACATCTGAGCTGACCAGATCCATCAACTAAGGTAGCAAACCTGAGAGACTCTAAGAATTTGAAATAAGTTTATAGGAACTTTCTTGTACATGGTGAAACTGAGTACTTACATTAATTGTCATGTGAATACCATATTTCAGGTATAGACAATAATTGAGTTTGGAATGATGACCACAATGGATAATTCTTCGTTATTCATTCATGAATTGAAACCCCTAAGTTCAGCACATTTTCTGAGGCTTCAGTAATGAATACATTTCTCAATTTTATTAATGACAAAAAAAGCACTGGCTTCGATACAGAAAATAAGTACAACCATATGTTAGAAAAATAGTTCGTAAACAATGCACAAATCTTATATGAATCAAAGAGAAGTGAGGTGAAGGGTAATTAAAGCATTATGTAATCAACAGCAGAGTAAACTAGCTCCATGATGAAACCAGGTAAAAAACCACCCTACTCTGGTCTAAACTAGTGCCTTTAGTGAGTTAAAATGCAAATCTTTTCTAGTGTATTTTCTTGTTTTGTCTTCTTAACATGGAGTATGCATACAAAAAGCTTTCTGGAAAAACTGGTAAATTGAAGTCTACTATTACGCTTTCAATTAAGCATTTTCAGAAGTCTTACATTTTTTCTGCCTGTAAATGAGTCCAGTTCACCTGGCATAGAGAAAATATAGCTGATAAGAGAAAGGTTTCTTTTACTAAATGGTGACTGAACAACATCTACTTGCTTATACAGTAAGTGTTTTTTCAGGATGGCGACAGTTGTCCCAGAATTGCTTTTATTCTGATTTTCATATAAGAAGTTTAGAAGTCAGAAATGAAAAATAAACTTATTATAGCAAAGATAATCCTTCCTATCCAGTCTGTGATAAAGAAGTTGTGAAATTCTCTGCTATACAAGTTTCTCCTGATTCCTGAAGGCTTAGCCTTTTCCCTAATGTTCATCTGTTAAATTAAATAAAGCATTGAAGTCTCTGAATCATAACATTTTTATTATTAATCATTCAGACTCTAAAATACTCCTTTTTCCTCTATCTCCTCAACATCCCCACCCCCTTTTTTGTTCCACGGTTTTGCTTCAGTTGCTGTTTTTTTCAAGATTCCTTCACATTTTTGTCTACCTACTCTTGTCTTCGATACAGCTCTAGTTACCTGCTGAACCACACTGAGGTATTGGAATGAACACAGGCTATCAACTTGAAACCTCTCCTCCTCTGAGCTGGTTTCAGTCAGTTTTCTTCCACGTGGCCTATAGTCTAATGTTTTTCAAGTTTCATTTCAGCTGTTATAGTATTGTTCAGCAAAAACAACTAAAAAGATTCCTGAAAGGGAATAAGAAACAGATCTGTAGAAACTGTGGAAGGTAGAACAATACTTTTGCAGCTCAGGATTGAGTCATCTTTGGTTTGTGACATGTTTCTGCAGGAAATGTGAGAAAATAACCTATGTTAGCCTGAGTTAATAACTTCTTTTCTGTTTTGGTTTGGTTTGGTTTTTTGTTTGGTATTTTTTGTTTGTTTGGAGTTTTGTTTGTTTTTGTTTTGTTTTGTTTTGGGGGGTTTTTTGTTTTGTTTTTTTTTAGTGAGGTTTCGGTTTTCCTATCCTACCTGACAAAATGAGAAAGGATAGCTGGAGGATAGATGTAAACTTTATTCAAGACAGGAAAAATATAATGGAGTACTTTTCTGGCAAAAGAACTGTTATCGTGTTGACAGCAAGTATTACCCTGTTTGAAAATACTGACTAGCAAGGTAACAGAAATAAAATTACTTTGGGCTACTTGTTGTTTAGATGTTGTGTCCTTCTTTTTTTCTAACTGCTTCACAAGAAATCCCAGACTTTCCTGCACGGGAAGGAAGTTCTGTCTTCATTCACTTATATTTTGTTTACTGAGCTTTTGACCCTGGAGTTCACCACTGTATCCTGCAGCACAGCAACACAAAACCCATGTTTTGCCTATTCAGGCATCACACTGCAGTGGTTTTCAGGCTTGTTTCTCCACTGGGTGGAATAAGCAAGGAGAAGGAGTAAGTAAGTAATTATGAAAAAAGATTCAGGATTACAGGTAAGTTGAAGCCCTGTGGAATTAGCACATTGACATGTGTTCTTTAAAAAGTTGCAGTAAAAAAGAAACACTGAACGTTTGGGTGGAGATGGGAGAACTACATGCAAAGCAGGGAGGAAATATCTGGTACTCTGAAGGGCCTGAGGAATATTTCAGCAAAGGAAATGCAAGGATTCCCTGAAAAAGGGGGCGATAGAAGGACTGCATGCGAAGGATTAGGAGAGAAAGAAATGCAGAGAGAGTGATCATTGGTGTGTAGAGACAACCTGGCAAAATGAAGTAAAAAGCCTGTACCTTTCAACTGGTTGTTTATGTTTACCAAAAAGCTCTGACCTTCAATCACATTCTATGTGAATATGCCAGTGACATAATTGGTTTACTTTTTCAAAATGGATATATAATTATGCATGGAATTTAGGGTTCTATATTCCTGAGAAGTGGGGGTTTTGATTCTATAGTGTAATTAGATCCATCCAATATTCAGGTATAAATCCATTTTCTCCTTTTAGTATTTGTACATTCATTTGTGGAATCAGTAGATGCAGCAGGCTTTTATCCAAAGGCAAAGTAACATTATTAAAAAGACTAAGCTGCTATAGCCTGGAAGGACTGTTGGAAACCACAGAAAACTAAATAAGCCTCACTGTTTATTCATTGGGGTCAAACCTGCAGGCATGAAAACTGTATTAAATCACATCCTTAATTTTTAATTTCTCTACTATCTGTCAATACATTAAAAAACACACTGTCTCTTTCTGGAACAACAATCATACATGCATATAGTAAAAGAGTATACTTAAATGTTAGTATATTTTAAACTTTTAAAAATATTGGCCAGGAAAGCAATTTTGAAAAAAAAAAACAAACAAAAAAAGGTATCTGTGACAAAACAGAATCTGTGCAAACTAGTTTTAGTTCACATCTCATGAAGAGATTTATATGCCTTAAAGTGCAAAAATATGAACAAAGCAATAAAGTCCAGCTCTGAAAATGTCCATTCTTTTGTGACTTGCTCGAACAGTAAAAGGAATATCTTTCTTTTTACCTTCTAGACTAGTCCTTGTCACCTGCACTCCATCTTGCATCACGAAAACAAAATGACTGGAGTGCAGCAGGCAGAAAAGCAAATGCTTTTTGTGTTTTCACTGCAGTGTACTTTACAAAATTTCTGGGGTCTCTTTCATTGCTAAAGGAATTGACTTAGAGATTGTGACAACACTGCAGCCTTTTTTCTCCCATCAAGCTTATCGGAGTTATCAAACAAAAGATTTGAGATTATAGCTGTCTGGAAAAGAAAATGAAAGCCTTACAGAGAAGCAGATGCTACAGCATTATATATTCCAAGTGAACACTGTGCTGTGCACGGCCAGCTGTAACAGGAAAACTGCTCATTTTAATGTTACACACTGGTCTTTGGTGCAGTGTCATTGCATTACAGCTTCTGCCTTTCCTCCTCTCTCTGCACTATTTGCTACAGCCACCTCATATTCCTACTTACTGACATTCTCTGCTCTCTGTAAGTAGCTTTTGCTGAGGGAATATGCATAGTTTTCTGTTTGTTTACATGCACTAAACACTTCATAAGCACAGTTGCCCCTCAGCACAATTCAATTTTCTCAAACAACCTTAGTACTTGAGCTACCAGTTACTGTAGAGATCATTTTCTCTGCTTATTGGAAAACAAAACCCAAAAAAACACAAAAAAACAACACAACAAATTTATATTAAACCATAATATTTTGAGCAAGTGTTACAATGGGGAAAACTCTACATATGAAAGCATGTGGAAGGGAGAGAGTTTACCCATTGTTTTCATTAGTTGTAAGGAAATGATTCTACTATCTTTTTCTGCTGTAGTGATATACAGTAAAGAACATTATGCATAACCCAGCATAGCCTTGAAACAACTGATATTTATAAATTCTAATTTCATCCATGCCTGGATAAGTGCAACAGAAATTTTCTGTCATATTATGATCTTAAATAGGAGTTTAAGGCAGACCTTATTTAAATAAGATGAAGAATGCCACATATTCATTTTGTCTCAAAATTTCTCATCATCTTATTCATGATCATACTTTTTAAAAAAGATTATCATATATAGATATTGTAACCTAGGAAATAAATAGTACAGAAGCTTTACTATTAAAAAATGGGATCATTAGCCCTGCACATTTAAAAAAATACCCTTTTCATTTTATTTGCACCAAGCATCAGGCTGGATTCTGATTATAATATTTGAAAATGGTATTCTGCCCAATTTAATCTTCGGAATTATTTCTGTCAAATGAAAACCTGTCTGTTAAGGGACGTTAGAGCAGCCCTGGCCCAGGACTTCCCCCTTTGCCCAGCCTCTGGAGCCCAATGCAGTGCAGTCCCAGGCTGTGGGATGTGGCAGCTGCTGATTTCCCACTTGCCAGTTCAACACATAGCAAAGCTGAGCATGGACCCACCAGCTCAGATCCATTCACAACCACTCACTGTCAGTGGATGGCACCCAGCTCTTGCAGTGCTCACATGTGGAATAGGCAGTGAGACTATGCAGAGACCTAGTAAGGAAAGGATTAACGAGAGATAGGACAGACTGTGGTGATCAGGCACAGGGCTTAGTCAAATAAGCACAGTGACTGGCCCTATTCATATGGGGCCGGCCCATTCTTACCACTTTTCTCCTTTGTTTCTCCCCATTCCCTTCCCTTGCCTTTTCCTTCATCAGTTTGCCTAGTCCTGCTGAGCTCCTCTCCTCCTAATTTCAAACCCTCAGGTTTCCATCCTGGTTGGCCACTATACCCTGCATGCGGTTTTCTGGTAGTCCATCAATTAGTGTGACTGAAAAGGCTTGTTTCTTGGTTTTGTCTCTACATCAGTCCATCGGGTTTGCGTCACTTTGTCTATGGCTAACCTGTTTTTCCTTATAATCCCATCTGACAAGGTCCCAATAAGATAATCTTACTGAAATAAACATTTCCACGTCCCACACCTAGTGAAGGAATAAAAGGTCTGTCATGTGCTTGTGCTGACACTGTCCGCTGGCTTCCAAACATCACCATGGAAGATGTCGTTCACTTCAACTGTAAAAAATAAAAAATTTGATCTTGGAAAGGAACAAAAGATAAATGGGATGTATGTGAAGAAATCCTACGAAAGAGAAAGGAAAGGTGCAGGGAACTGACAGGTGAGAACTGAGGTAGGCCGTAGGGGAAGAAAGCTGACATTCAGACTAAGCAGTAGCAGGGGGAATGATGAAGTCAGTATGAAATAAGCAGTAATGTTATGATTACCATGAGAATCCCTCCAGATTCCCAAGTGAAACCTGTTACTCCAATGTCCTCCATCAGCAGGGAAGATATGTCGATGAATGCAAAATCTACATTTCCTGACTGCCAAAGTATTGATACACCTGGAGGATGAAGCTGCCAGCTTGACATCTGCTCTGTTCAAAGAGCAGAGGCCTGGTTTAGGAATTTAAAGACTCCAGTAGTGTTGATGGGATGGTTGTGAGATATGAGGGAATACTTATGTTCCTTGTTTGAATATATGTCCAAAATGTATGTATTACACAGTTATTTGATATTAATGCAGCCAATAAACATAAATATAATAAAGTCTTCTTTCCCAATCATACATATAAGCTTACTCAAAGATATGCAGAAAATTAATTTTAAAGTGACAGTAAAACTGAGAGAATGTCCTCAACTAAAATTTAATCTCATTGCCCATATCTGTTATTAAACTACATGCTGTTGTCAACTGATATCCCATTCTTCACTTCAGAGAATCATTCTTATTCCCACTATCTTATTCCACATTGCATATTCATATATATCTTTATACCCTATATTTACTTTTTGTTGAATATGTTGGAAAGGGAAGAAGGAGCTTCAGAAGTAAAAACAAGGCAGCTGTATCTGCACTGCAGACCTGGATTAGATGTTAGCCTTTTCCTTGGCAGCTCTGTGAAAAAATTTTATTACAAAATTTGTGATGACTTTTTAAAGGCTAGTTTTTACTATTTATTTTGGAGGTTTTTCCACTACAGATCACAAGTCATATTCATAACTATTTAGAAGAAATAGAGAATTCAGCAGGGTCCATATCCTGAGTTTGTTCTGAATTACACTATGCCAAGCACACTGGAGAATAAGAGGTTACAGACACCCCAAACCGGACACCCAAATCTAGAGAATATACTTAAGCTTAATTTTTCTTCGTGGCCATTATCCATATGTAAAATGAAGATAATAAAATCCCTTAACCTTATGAGGATTTTGTGAATATAAAGTAATGTCTGACATTATATTAATGAGTTCCATTTAGAAAATAGCACAGAAAAATCAATATTTTCTGCTTAAAGTGTGCAGTCTGAATATTTTGAAGCCAATAAGTCATGTCCACACACTGAACAAGGACAAGAGAACAAAATACTGAATACTTCTAATTAAGGAAGTACCATCTCTGACTGACAGAGACAGGGATCCCATATTAAAAAAAATACTCTGTGTGATGTAATTAAATACCATTATAATGCATATGTGAGCCAAAAGAAGGCTACATGGGGAATTTTAATTTTAATGTTTTCTAATTTGAATGTTTGACTTTGTGACCTTAATTTTTAAAAATGAAATTTTCTGGACATAATAATAATAATTAATTGAGTAGGAAGAGAGAAATTAGAGAGTTGTGCAAGATTTTCATTTGTGACCTGAAAAGTAGTGGGCCCTAGACAAGAAAAAAGAGAGTCTTGAAGCTGGTTGGCATTTCAGAGACACTGATGAGACAGTAGTATTTCTGTAAGAAGATATACAAAGGGACAAGTGTAACACAAAGAGCTTTTCAGTCTTCTGATTTTTGAGTGTATATAACAATGACATATGAAATATATACTATTTTTTCCTCCCAACCTCATCACATTTGGTCAGATTCCTGATGCTCCATTTGAAAGTAAGCAAAGTTTACTCACACCTGAGAGCTTCCTATAAACAAGGTGTTTTCCAACAAGGATTTTCCTGAGGAGGAGCAATTGTAGTACGTCACCACTTTTTGTTACCTTTTTTAATAATGGGACATTGACAAAACTTTTTCTTGTGACTTAGAGTGCTCCTCAACAGTTGATAACTGGATCTTACAGAGGAGCTCTCAAGAATTCATGACTAGTATCAGAACTTCTAATATATTGATTATAGATTTTTTATGTAGATTTTTTTATGTATCACCATATGTGATCTCATTGCAAAAAAAGGGAGGTAAAAAGGGGGTCAGCTCACTTTTTAGTGGTTGTTATTTTTCCAGTAATACAGAAAGTGAAAACATCTTAGTCTTTAATTGTCTTATATTTTCAAAATAACAAATTATTACTCTGTGGGACAAGAAAATGAAAGCCACAGTTATTCTACTCCGTGGTGCTTAAAATTCAGATGAAACTTTAAATAGAAGCAGATATTTAACAAAGGAGTCTCAAAGCTATTTCTCAAATGTGCCTGGTATTTACAATACCTTCTATATTTCTAGGACCTTCAAATGCCAACAGCATATTGGTTTTTTCTACTTGTTTCAGAACAGTATTTCATATATTAACTAAGGATCAAGCCCAATGCTGATTCCTGGGACACCACTGCTAGCTGCAGACAAACTGAGCAGATCACATAGCTCAGAAAACAAAAGGCTGTGGCACATCTGTTCTCCAAGCATCGTCAGCACATGACTGACTGTGTGAACAGTTGTATCAAGACTAACACAGTGGTGCTGCACATTACATGAAAAGAAGCCTGTAGTGCTTTTTGAGGTACAAAATATACTCAAAACCTCTCTATTCCCTGCCCTGCATCCCTCACCCACCTGCTGTTCCAATAACCAGTGTAAATCACCCTTCATGAATTCTCCCCACTAAAATACACACAGATTCTTGCACAGGGAATCTAGCCTCAGCAGCAAAGCAGAAGGATTGGGACAAATATTGCAGAATGAAAGATACCTACCTGTTTGATCTGGCAGAAGGGGAACCCAGGTTTGGATTGGGATGAACTCAGTCTAGCCAGGAACAAATCCAACACCAAGAAGCACCTAAAACCTAATGTCCACACCTGAATTAACTTCATTTCACAATATGTGTCCCCTAACAGTTCTGTACTCCAAATTAGTACTTACATTAACAGACACTGCTGAGGTAGGAGAATTCCCTAAAGGATCTGACAGCATACGCTGATGAGAATATTATATTTGAACATCCACATCTCTCCTGGTTCTAGAGGCTGAAAAAGAGGACTTGAGAAATATCCCAAATATTACAGAAATTATACAGGGGACATAAAGGCCCTTATGTAACTATACACCTACCTGTGTCAATGTAGACATAAATTTATGTCTTGCGGCTTTGGACAAAATTAATATCCAAAAGATACCTTGAATCTCCTCCAAGTAGTTAAATATTACCAAGATGTTTAATGTTTCTATTCCAGGAAAAGGGCAGATGCAGCTTTCAAACTTCTACAGTCACGAGCAGTTACAAAGTTCTTGTAAAATATAGTAATTATCACAGTGAAATCCTTGGCAGTCATTTCCTCAGGAAAAACCACCATATCCTCAATAAAAAACCAAACTCTTTTTATTTTGACTCCTGCTAAACAAATTCCGTGCACATCCATGTAAGATACATGGAGAAGACAATGTAGGAATTGCTAAGGATTGCTGAACTGTGATTATACCCAACATGATTCAGTAGATCATATTGAGTGAGTTTGACTTTACACTGCATGGAAGAAAATAACAGAAGACTTAAGATGCTGTTAATTAATCTCTTAACCTAATCTGATCCTCTTCATGAGCAGTGTGAAAAAGGTGGAAAAAACTGGACTAAAAGCCAGAGCATTTAAAGAGATAATCCTGGTTTTGTTAATAATTCCCTGAATAGCCTTAAGCACTTCTCTTAATCTTTTTACTACTCAGTCTCTCCATCACTTAAAAGATACCAGAATACTTACCTACTTTTTACACAAGCAATATGGCTTTAGAAACACATTACAACATAAGTACTACATATTTCCTTTCAAATTTCTGTACTGTTTCCTGTTCAGGAATAACTTGGGGCTTTTTCCATACTGATAAAAGTTATGCGATAACAGATTTTGTACTCTATGAATAACTGAAGACTCTAGAACACCTGGTTTTATTTAAGTGAAATCAAGAAACAGTTCATGTCAAAGTCATATAATACAGTTTGTAAATTAAATATTAATGCAATTAAAACTATCAAGAAAATGAGTGGAGTACAGTTTTCAGAGGTTTCTTTAATCCAAAAGCACACAATATATTGCAGGCAGTTTTAAATGTCAATGTGAAGTGCTGCCCAGTCTTCAAACACAAATTTTGCATCTGCACATTTATTTCTTGCAGTGTGCTCTTTAAGGGGAAGTTTTCTTTGTAATGATATGACGCAGAAATTTTGCAGTGACTGATGATTAATTCAAATTGTATTAATTAGAAACACAATCATGTCATTTGAAAACTAGCTAAAAGGACGTAGTGCTTAAACCTGAAAAAGGAAAAAGGTGTTGCCATTTGTGTGAGGATATAATAATTTGTTTTAATATTAAAAGTCCCGTAATATGAAATGAAAAACATATTTGTGACATTTATAATTGATACCAAGCTGCAAAGTTCTTTGATCATTACTGAAGATGAAAAGACTGTGTAAATGAGATCTAGTCACATTGGAAACCTGGGCAGATAGAGAAATTAGAATTTCTTTTGAGATAGTACACCTACAGAATATTCCCTAATTCTAGGAAAGGATTTTTTAGAAATAGGGATTTATTAAATGTCTGATGTGATTTGAATAAGATTGGATCCAAATACCATTAGTTGCTTCCATTGCTTTTTCTCCCTCTTATCACTCTGACGCATTCACAAAGGTTTATTTTAGCAGAAACCAATAGAGAAAGCTACCTTTAAAAAAAAAAAAAAACAACCAACCAATACAAAATGAAAACCAAACCAAACCAAAAATATCCTTTGTTATGGTTACAGAATTCAAACTTGGTTATAGAAGATGACTAGAACAGGATAGGAAAATCATTTTAGTTACGCCTTTCATACCTATGATCATCATCTTCTTCAGGAATGATGTATATCTTACTCTTACTGCTTACACAATCCACTCGATTGCACTTACGTCAAAATTCATCAACAAACATGATTAAATGATTACATTATTAGAATTTAATTTTGCTCTTATTGGCCACAATTAGTTATAGCAAAGAAAATACATACTACCGTATCAAAAGTATAATTCCTCATTTTCCCTCTTCTAATAAATAAAGGTACTATATCTTTTTTAAATTGTATATCTTATCCAATTAATTTATCTGTAGCCAACTGTTTGGATATCTATTTCTTTTACTAAAACAGTAAAATTTTACAGGGTCACTAAGTAAATGAATAGTCATCTCTGAAAATAACAATGGGATCCAAATTAGAAATGCAAATGGTCAAAACTAGCTAAATGAAGACTGTATATTATCCAAGGTCTTATGTGCACAATAAAATCAGATTGTGTATATTGAGCTGACAAGCCCAAATGAAGTTGTTCAGAGTCTTGCTCTGAATGTGTCTTTTCCATCCTATGGGAATCTACAGCTTGAATAAAAGTATATAACACTGGTAACAGCATAATACAATGTGCTGTGTTGGTCTTTCCACTCAGTTGTATGCTTTAATTCTGTTTCCCATTTTGAAGACTTTTTAATGATAATTTCATGTTCAAAACACTAGCTGAGCAACAATCAATTACACATTTTGTGTTTACTTTTGACAAGAGTTTTGGACTTTATTGACAGAATTTTGTTTTCTCTTTAGCAAAGCAGGCAATCAATTAAAGCATTTGTTGCATAACAGCAACAAAACTGATTGTTTTCCAGCTTAATTTTTAAAATGTCAGAGAAACATTGGAAAGACATTATCTGAATTACTGTTTTATACAGGGTGCTGGGAGATTAATGCAATGTCAAGGCAAGGCAATAAGCTACATGCTGTTGATTGGTTTTCTCAGTACCTTGGGAGAATTTTGACTTTTCTAAAGTCTAATGCTTAGAAGAATTACTACATTTTTTTACCAATTTATTAAATCAAAAAGGAGCATTATTTTATTAGATATACTAAAGTTTGACACAACAAACATCAAAGAAGCAAACAATTGCCTTCATTTTCGTGAAACTTTCATTTCACAATCTGCACCATATTTCTTTAAGATCCTTTCATATTACATACCCATAAGATGATAAGTTTGTTTCAAATGAGTTTTTTCTTCTGTATTTTTTTGGTTTTTAGAAGAAAGCCTTTCCCTTATGTATCCTTTTTCCAGTGATATAAATAAATCCTCAAATAACTATTTCATTCACTGCTCTAAAATTCTATCTTCACATACTTTTTCATCAGATGTTACATATCTCAAGATAGATAATTTTTCAGGAAAGACTAATTAAGAACAGAATACTGCTAGCACAGCACCGTTATATATCCCCAACGAAAAAGCTGTGCAATTTATTATAAAAGCAGATAGACGACAAAAAGAAACTTACAGTTTTTTCCCACGGTCTTTAATTTATATGCAAAATATTTGCAACTTTTCATAGTTATAATGTTATCTTATGGTAACTGCCAGAAATACCAGCATTTGGATACATAAGGGATTGCGCCTGATTGGACATGCTGGACTCATCAGAAATGTCTTTCAGAAATTAAAGTTTTCAATGATTTGATATTTATATTGCATATCTGATACCATTGTTGTCCACAATAAAGTTGTCAAATCACTCACTAGTAAGAAGTCTGCTGTATTAATGCTTTCAGATTTGATTTTTTTCTATAAAAATCAAATGCAAATTGCTGAATACATTGATTCAGTAGTGAAATATTATTATTTATTTAGTTCATAAAATGAAAATTTAATGTCTAGGTTGTACTGGATTCAATGACATTGTATGAATTTTTTTTATGGACATAACCACAATAAGAATGCCACTTACAGGAATGTTTCCTAAAACAATTGTAAAATATTTATTTTAAATTTATTTTGTGCAATATTATTTTGTATACATTTAAATCAAAATATATGTGGATCCATCAAAGGAGTATTTTGAAGAAACAAGACTTGTTTATTACTTTTCACTAGATTAGGAAGATGACATTGAGGAAAAGCTAAGTCCCTGTCTTCTGAAGTATTCCAGTGGCTGGTTTAAACAATTTTTGACAACTGATCTACTGAGGGTATCTTTCATTAAAGAAAGCAAGCCTAGTAGTTCTCCAGTTCGAGCTCTTCCCAACACCATTTCTGCCTTTTACAGACCCAGTAATCCAAAACTGGATAAATCTCAGTATCACAAACAGGGTTGGAGTGTAACACCTGCCTTCAAGACTGTAATACAAGACTCTCACTTCATAAGGAGACCATTTCATCTCATTAAAAAGATGCCTTTTACCCAGACCACCAGCGTTTAAAAGGGTTTAGGGGCTCCATATCCAAAGTGACTGGTTAATAACAGTCCCTACAGATTATAATAACTAAAAAATACAACAGTTTAGTCTTCTGTTAGTCTAGGAAGAAAAAAAGGCACTGTGATTTATAGGATTAAGAACTGAACACAGGTTAATTCAAAATCTTGGTTCTAAGGCTTTTCATGAGAAATTGTGTCACATTCTTTCAATTTTTTTCCGTGTGATTATAATTTTACCAAGAGGACACTTTTGGATAACCAGCACTACGAATCTTTTAGCTCTGCCTTCCTTAAAAAATTGCTATGAATTTCTGGAAAAAAAATCAAGTAGATACCATGTAATGATGCCCTTAAATCACTTTTTACATTTACAACAGTACATCCTCCTCAATAATTTAGCGTAGTAACTGAAACCTTGATGTTCATCAAATTCTGTGGTAAAGACCTTCATGTTGGTCCAACTACATCAAAACTCACATATTATTAAGCAACTAGATGAACTACTGGAAGCACTTTAATCATGAGCAATGTGGGTCTTTTTCCTGAAGCTTTGGCTGTTAGAATAAGGATGTCTTTCTTGGAAAAGCCTTTAGTATTCAAAATTCTGCAGAAATATCTAAAAATATTGGACAAATGAATCTTATGTATTTCCTACACACCGTTATAAAGAAAGTTCATAACCTTGGATGTCCAAAATCATGATTAATCTTTAATATCTGATTTCAACAATACTCTGTATTGATCACCTACTATTACCAAAGACACAACCAAATAACTCCCACGAAAGTAGAAGGATATGTTTGCTGAAGGGAATAGAGTGTGATTGCTTTAAACTGGGATTTTACAGGTTCATTTCAATGCTTTGTCTAGAAATTCATGGCATGTCATTTCTTGAACATGACTTGTTCTTCTTCAGGAGCAGTCAGCAAGACATGATTAAAAAAAAAATCACTTATCTACTTCTTTCATCTAGCCATATAACATGGGAAGTTACCTTCTTTTAAAATACAGTAAGTTTAACTTGAATTCTTCTAGATATTCCTCACTAGTTCTTACTCATAACACTTTTTTTCTTCCTATGTGCTGATATGCAGTTTAATTATTCTCATAAATTATATTAAATTGACAGCACTACAATTTCCTTGTGGTTCCTTTAAGCAAAAAGATTTTTTTTCCATTATTCCAGAACCTCTCGTTATTTTTTCAGGTATAATCAGTCAGCCTCTGATACTATTTCAACCATACTTTGGAAAGCTTTGAGTCAATTTTTTCTCATTTAACCCATTCAAAACACAATTTTTTCAATTATCCAAATCCATCTTTCTTTACTCTGATAGAAAATATTTGTAGTTAATAATAACTGTGTTACTTATATTGACAATGTCCAATGGCATACACTGGAGAAGACTTGAACGAAAACATTTATTAGTTTTGTTGTCATTATTTTTCAGAGAGCCTTCCTAGACCACTTAGCAGCAAACAACACTTTCCTTAGTTTTCCTTTCGCTGCTAATGCACTCGTAGCATTAATTATTATCTTTTGTGTGCCCTGCTCGTTTAATTTAATTTTGTGCTTTGGCCTTTCTCTGACTTACTCCGCGCATGCTCTTAAAGAGCATTCCACTGTCAAAAAGAGTTTTGTTATTTCTATAGACTCTCCTTGAATTTAGGTGGTAGTAGAGGAAATAACTGTAGATGAGGTCGGACAGGAATGTTGGCGTCATGTGAAAAGGGGAGATTTTCTCAAATCCTTTGTGTTTCATTAGTCTGCCAGCGCCCCAGGAAAGCCAAGACCCTTGTGCCCTACCAGTCTGTCAGTGTCCCACTGTGGGGACCGTTCACTGAATATTCCAGCGGGTTAAAGGGCAGTTGGACTGGCTGGTGGAGGGACACATGCCAACAGCATAAGGGAAATCCCTTCTCAGGTCTCCATAGCCAAGTATGTTCCCTGCTGGCGGCAAGGGCCAGCACCCTTGAAGGGCTCGCACTAACTCACTTTTATACTACATTTTATGTTTAGGTGGAGCTTGAGTGAATCCAGTCATCCATCATGTTCAGTGGGGGTGGGTAATGTCAGTATTCCACCTGAGGCAGCCTTTGGGATGGAGGTGGGCACAGTGTTACGTCTGCGTTCTCTCCATGGTTGCCGGTTCAGCAGCAAGACATCTTTTTTCCCCCTCGGCTGCTATGAGGCTTATCAGCTACTAGGTACCACTGAGTTCCCCTTCTTGCAAGGATTTAAACAGAGCCTGGCTGTGGTGTCTCCACTCTGCTCCATCCTCCTTTTCATTCCCCTTAGCATGTGTTGTGTGTGGGAAGTGGGACATGATGACCAAGTCCCATCCAGGGAGCAGCAACTGCATTTCACCTAGGGAGTAGCAACCAGTTTCACCCTATAACTTCCTTACTGTTAGATCTTCTGTTAACATGAACATAACTTCCTGGTTTTATCCAATTTTTCCCTAACCAATTTCCCACACTATATTTGCTCTATACCTCACAAAAAATTATCTTACCTTCTGAAACAAGATAGTTGTATTTGAGCTACTTACTACAAATGGTACTTGGCCCATTCCATACACTAACCTCTGCATGGCCACTGTGGTGATGGCCACTGTGGTGATGGCCACTGGCACAGGCTGTAACTACGGCAGAATTTAGCAGATCTGGATTTGCTCAGTTCAACCTACTCAAGTTTTCTGGACTGTTTAGTAGTGTAGGAATAGGAATGCTTAGAATTCCAGTATCTAATGTGAAGAAAATCAGAACTGAGATCCCAAAAGCCTTTTTTATTTTTAACTTATCAGGCATTACACCTTGCAAGAAAGCCAAAGGACCACTCTGAAAGTCTCTGCATATTAACAAATCTGTGCTGTAGAATTGTGGGATTTCTGAGGTTATTTCTTTAAAACCAAGGCTGAATGGTCAATCTATTATTTCCAGGTTCAATTTACAAAATCACATATTTTATAAATTGAGAACAGGGATACAATTTACCTCTGGTGTCTTAAACTCCACATCCTAAAGAACCTTTTAAGTTAAAGAAAATTTTACACATCTAACTTCAAACAACTGCTTAATACTGAGAAATGTAATACCCTTCTCGTTTGCTTCTTTTTCCTTTTCTATATCCATAGAACAGAAAACTCATAATCGTCATTAGACTTCCAGCAGAATGGTGTAAGAGCAGAATGAGTTCTATATATACCATATATATGGCATATATACTATAATGAAGTTCATAAAAAGTTTGGCTTTCTTCATTGTTTAAGTCACAGACAGCTGGACTTCAGCTTTAGTGGGAAGGAAGCGTACGAAGGAAAACCAGGAAAAAAAATCCAACTCTCAAAAGCTAATTTAAAAGTTACATTGAAGGAAGTGTGTAGACATAGATCAGACTCCATGGTAACCATTCCATGGTGCCCACGGTCTCCACTATCACTGAATGGATCATTGTAGCCCTGCTTCTACTTCAGAATGGACTGCTATGATTGGGAGGGACCTACAATGATCATCTAGTCCAGCTTCCAACAACTGAGACACTCATGTTTCTTCAGGTGCTCTAAAAATCCACTAACTGTCAAAGTTTCTTCCAGGTAAACCTACATGATTCCCATTTCCTCCACTGTCCATATGGATAATATGGCTCTTTTTCCTGCTTGTATTGCTGAGCAGCCTGGTATCCACCTCATGGCTAAGGGTCAAGAAAGCTTCAAAACCAGGTTACCTTTAACTACCGTTTGAACCACTTGACACAAAGAGAATATATTGAATGTTTTTCATCCCCATCTCCTTCTCCACTCCCCCTTCTCCTCTAACAGTTGGAATTTAAATGTCAGTTCAAAACCAACCTCCAAGGAGTGCTCAAGCCTAGTAACAGGGAGATTTTTTATTTGTTTTGTTATTTCCAAGTAGAAAATAAAGAAAAAATTCTTTGCATTAAACAAAAGAATTTCACTGAGGTGATTGTTTAAGTGGGATAAGCGCCTTTTGTGTGCTCAAGAATGAACTTCTTCTTTGGAGAGTGTCTCCTCCTTATGTCTATCTTCAAAGGCTCTCCAGTGAGCTGCTTGACTTGAATTCTACTCAAGTTTCCTGTGTAGTGGATAGGAGAGCATGGGCTTCAAGCATACATTTTAAGAAGTAGTTGGGCACCTAAAATTAAGTTTTGTAATGCAGTGCTTCTTGTCATTGTCATTTTTATGGAACTAGTTCACAGTATCTAAATACTTGATTTGCATAGATAAAGGTTTATAAAGAGAAAAAAGTGCACTCTCTATTTATATCTGTAAAATTGCTCTGTATCAATGGAAGTTAGACTCAGACAAAGTTGCTGTAGGAAAGAAAAGAGAATCAAAGCATGTGCTCCAAGTGCATAAAGAAAGGCAGAAATAAAGTTGCTAAAGGAAAAGAACTTAGACAAAAAAAAGAAAAGACACCCCACAACTGAGGGGAAAGAAAAAGGAAAATGTTTTAATAAGTTAGGCAAATGAGATTGAAAATGGTGTTAATTATGCCGAGCATCATAAATGACAATTTAAAAAAGCAGAAATACTAGATGCAATATAGTTGGCTTAAGTTGTTAGTGTAGCAGAAACTGCAGCACATCCCATCATCCAGGAACAATTACCAGCTGCTGCCACCAGGGAAATCATCCTTTCTTCACTATGCTACTGTACAAAACCTATGTCCAAAACAACCAGCTGTGATTCCAAGGGTTACTGGAACTCAGAATACATAAATTCCATGTTATTGTTCTTTATCAATGTTCTGCAGTCAGAATCCTATCCTGTCTTTTCCTTTCTCTGATATCTTTCCCTCAGATTTCTTCCCTAAACTCATGGTTCATCCCATCTGCCTTACTGTTAGCATTACATTTTATTCTGTGTGTAACGTTTTGGTCTGATTTCTAAGAATTACACATAGGGGAAATTAAAAAAAACTGACATAATTTGGAAATTATTCTGGGTTTGGTTTGTTTTTGTTTTTGTTTTTTTGGTTTTTTGTGGGTTTTTTTTGTCAGGAAGAATATATATCTAGTGACTGGAAAGATGATAAATGGAGAGGCAGACTGTGGCAGAGGATAATCCACTTCCTGGAGCCGGCATGGACCTTGATAAGAATAAAAACTGCATTTTCTCCTAGTTTTAATAAGCAAAAACCCTTTCGAGGACTATAATCTATGATGGTATTTTGACCATTACTCAGCAAGATATAGAAGTGTATAACAACATAGGGCACGATATCACTGATATAATCAACAACATAAATACCATGATGATTTGACACTAAATACAATTAGGAGGGGAGATTTTCATGAGGCTGCTTTTTTCTCCGTTATTGTTTGCTTAATAATCTTATCTTTGATAGGAGTGTTTACTCCTACAGACTTTGTGTCTCTGTGCTGCTGAATGGGAATCTGACCTTTAGACACAGATCCAGCCGCTTCCATTTTGATCTAATGCAGACAAACCTAATACAGCCAAAGAGTAGGCTGCCAGCAGCCCTTTCACATCAATTTATGATCTCATAGGGCATTATCTGAAAGAAGATAAATTTGTATTCTTTCATTAAATCGACTTTCTAAGAGTAGTGGTTTCTTTTTATGTATCTCTCTATATATAAACATATACATAGTAGGTTAGCAGAGAATGGCTGCCAAAGAGTTTTTTACATTAGGGGGGCTGCATTTGAAGGTTTATTTAAATTGTGAGATACTGGATTAGGTAGGCACAAATACAAAAGAAAAAATCAATAAAGAATTTCCCAAAAAAAAGTCACTCAAAAGAATAAGCTTGAGAAGAATACAGTTTAACACAGACATGCATAATTTTATTTTTTTATTAATGTAGTTAAACTTTGATCAGGAATTATACCTGCTGCTTGTTTACATTTCATTAGTATTAAAAATTAAGGATGTTTATGTGTAGTAATGCATATAACAAGTAACAGCCACAACATGCAGATGAAAATAAAAGAAAAAAATATTATAAATAAATGCAAAGAGTCAAAAAAGTGAAACACATAGGAAATTATACAAAGTTCTTAGAAATAGAGGAATCTGTGAGAGAGAAGAAATAGGTTGACTAGCCAGGGACATTTAAATACAACGAAACTCACCAAGATATTAAACTCTGAATCTCAGACTAGCAAGAGTCAGTCTGCTCCTAAAAAGCAATTTAGAGTATTCTGATTGCTCTGAAAGAATTTAGTCAGACAGGCAGGGATTTTCAGAGCGTAGCTGTGGGCTTGGGCAGTGATGTAAAGCTGGATATATTGCGTCTGCAGACCCTTCACAGTCCCTTCTGCCAAAGAATTTCTCAACCAGCTACAAACTATTCACCTGAAAAACCTACAACCCATTTCCATTTCTATCACAGATTTCCACTATGGCTGTGGAATGCTTGGTCTACAGGGTGTGAGCTCATGGCAGAAAATGGGAGCATTTCACAGCTGCCGGATTCAGGAGCATCCTGGGAGGCAGGTGAGATAGTATTGACTTGTTGACCCTTTGTCCTTATCATCCAGCCTGGCTCTCAAAAAGAAACCAAGCAGGCAATCTTGGAGGCCAAGGGTCACCATGAGGTGAGAAGGTGAGGAAACCTGAATGTGCTGGCTCTGCAGCCTTTCCTCACAACCTCAGTGCCACATTCCAATACATACTTTATGGGGCAGTTCCCAGCTATTTGTCGGCCTAAGTCACTTCTTTTTCATAGTGCAACATATCTTCATTGCACTGACAGAGGGACAATGTAAATGAGATATGTTGGCTGAAAAAAAAATCAGTTTGATGGAAAAAACCAAAAACGCTTTCTCTAATTTGTTTTAAACTTAGGCCATGTCCATGTTCAACCACACAAAACAATGTGCCAGGTCACCCAGGGTTAGAATGAGTTGTTTACAGGGCAGGGGTGAAAAAAGAGCAAACCTAAGAGACCTTAAGCTATCCAATGACCCACTGCCACAAAAAAGCCTGAATGCCTCTCCAGTGCCTCTTTTCCTCAGATTGTCTCAGCAATTAAGTTTTGCCCTCTGGAAGAAACGTCACATTAACAGGTAGATAATAATGCAGAGAAACAAAATGGGGTTTGTTTGACAGGTTGGAACTTTCTTATTATCACCAGACATAGGATAGAACAGAACAGAACAGAGTAGAATAGAATAGAATAGAGTAGAATAGAATAGAATAGAATAGAATAGAATAGAATAGAATAGAATAGAATAGAATAGAATAGAATATTTCAGTTGGAAGGAACTTACAAGGATGACCTGACCAATTCAGGGCTGTCCAAAAGTTAAAGCATGTCCTTAAAGTGGTTGTCCAAACTCTGTATTGGTTATTTTCAGTGTTGCAACAACATGACTCCATAAATATTTGAAATGCAAGTATGAAACAAACAATGGCCAAACTCCTAAATTTTCCACAGCAACTGAGAGAATTACAAACTCCTCAGATGCACTAAGATGGCATTAACTTCCACTCTGACAGGCTTGCACATATAATGTTGAATCTATGGAAGAATTGTACTCTCCTGTTCTGTTGGTGTCTAAAAAGGACTTCTGTGTCACATGAACTGAACATAGGTACCTACCCTGTGGCACCCACCATGCTTTAATAAAATCCCAATCCCAGCTTGCAGTATGGTGCTCAATTAGGCTAGAAAGATATCATTTCTTATGTCTAAATCACTCCAGGTGATATGATATTTTTAGAGGGTAATTTTTGTTCTATCCTTTAATTACCATTACGTTTTCTCTTTCAGCTACTCCAAGACCAGTTATACCAGACAAGAAACAATAAGCAAAAGTTTAATCTTTATGGTGCAGATTTTCTAAACAAACTTTCTATATTGCAATAGAATAAAATTAACATTTTCATGTAAACATACCAAATTGAAAAGATCTTTTTAAAAAAGTGATTTTCTGAGTTGGCTGACTATACCATTTTACATGTTCCTGAAGAAAATCAGAGCTAGACTTTCAATCTGCTTATGACTGAAATCCACAAAGAGCTGAGGTTTTTCAAAGGAAACATCTGTGTAATGCAAGTCTCTCATCCTTGTTTCAGCTGTTCTTTCTGATTATTTTGCAAGACATCACAATGATTTTTTTTCCTTTTTTTCCTTCCATCTCCATCTTTTTTCAGAGGTATTTCAGGTAATCAAGTTTTACAGGAGGGGAAGAACATTTTAGGATGAAATCACACAATTATTTTCACACAGGCAAAGTCCCTTTGCAGGTGACTGTTTGCCTACACAGAGGTGGAGCTTTCCAATTAGCCCTGAGTTGCAGGATCTGTATTTCAATGGCAAGGTATGCAATCTCACATAATGACATACAGATCCATGGCCTGGTAGGCATTAGAAATTGAATAGATATGCCAAATATTCTCCCGGAGATGGGAAATAACTGCTTGTTTTCAGAGCACCTCTGTTTGTCCTGTACTGTATTCAGAAGAAAGTTATTTCTATACTATTTTATTTTAGATGAATATTGGTTTTATTCCAGTGTACTAAATGTTTTCTTTTTATTACATTTACTGTAAGGTAAACTTTGGAGTTCAAGAGGTTAATAATGGAATTCACTAGAAGCATTTTCAATTGCAAATTTTTCCAAAAACTCTAAAAACCAAGAAGAGGGGATAATAATCATGGTAGAAGTATGACCAAAACTATATTTTAATGGATAGTTCTCTATAAATCAAAACCCTCAGTTAACACATATAGGGATACTCAACTATGTGTAGAATCGTTAACTTCAATGAAACTTACCCTACTGAAAATGTAATTGGGAGATCAAGGACTGCTTTGAGCAGGGTGGGGCTACTTGGGAAATTTTTTATCCTAGAGGCCTAAAATGAGACCTAATAATCCTATTGCTTGCATAGTAAACACTTATTTAGAATTTCTACTTGCTTTTTTTCCAATCCACCATCCAGTTTTAAGTGATTAATTACACATTATCTTGATTAGACTAATTAAAGTGAGGATGAAATTATGCTTTCACTAGAGTTGGTCATTTGAAAGGAATTTGCCAATTCCCCATTTTACTCTTTTTTTTTAACAGGCAGCTGTTGTTTTCACTTTTCCTTGTTGCACAACTTTGATTATGCTGCAATTCATTAGGGTCTTTTTGAAAAAGCTGACATTTTTCACGTGGTAAATAGTTCTAAGAGTTTAAGCTTCAGATTCATAACTAGACAGAGGATTACATTTCCTCACACACCCAGTAATTTTTCCACTGGAAAAAACCAACTGGGTAATGAGAAAACATTCTCTTAACTTGAAATATCTCACATTTGCCACCAAATAATAGCACCCCACTACTTGTTTCTGTGAATTGTTGGTTGATTCTGGATCACTTAATGCTTTGAACAGTTGAGTATTTCCTCGGGAAACATGAAAAAAACAGTGGAGAGCTTTCAGATGATGGGCATCTGGACTCTTATTGAAAAGACTGTTTCACCTCTTTCAGAGCAGCTGCTCAGATTTTCCACTATCTTTAATAAGATCCAGAATCATGTGTCCCATAGCCCAGGCTGTCCTATTTGAAAGGGAAATAGCTATCTACTACTGAATGATAAAATTGAAAGAGTTTTGTTTCATCTCTGGCACAGATTAGCAATAGTTTTGAAGTCGAGAAAAATTAGGGTGACAGGCAAATAATTCTGTTCATAGCTCTACTGATCATTCTTTTTTTTTTTTTTTTACTGTATTTAGTAATAACTGAAGAGTACTGATTACAAGGTAAGAGTTCACGAGTTGTCTATGCTAGCATCGTTCAGATCCTCAAATTACACAAAGACTTAAGAAAGATACATGTGTTTACTAAATAAAAGTAATTTTCTATTCTTCTCTCTATCATTTCCTTGCTGGTATTTTCTGTACTGGTTTTGGTCTTGCAGTCCTACTTAATTTTACAGAGTTATGATACATATCACACATGACTTTTACCCGCTTCTCTGTTTAGAAAAGTTTACTCATTTAAAAGTTAAATCTCAAAGAATTTTCAAAATATAAATGGTGTTCTGATGCTTACCTCAGCAATTACATTAATTTAACTATTTGTCTCAGTGAATTTGAGTTATACTTCACATTTCCACAAATATTTTGTGTCTGATTGCTTTTAATGGTTTCCTTAGGCAGTCTCAAGTGATTTTCAGCCTTCTTTCTTTCTTCTGATTTTGAAGTGTCACTAATTCTTTTTTTTGTCTGTGTTTTTCTTTTGGATTTATAATTTTGAGCACTGGCCACTGAGGCAAATTTATTTTTCTTTGCTTTCTATGAAGTGCTTTGATGGGCTCCCCGTGCTATCTCTGGTTGGCATATTATGTTAAATAGGCTTTCTGCCTTCATATTAAGAGATTATAATGTATTTCTTCATTTGGTATGACACAGATGCAACACTTTGAAGCTTGTAGAACACAGATTTTATCATCCTGATTTGTCTTCTTCCACAGAGCTACAATCCTGTTGAGGACAGACAGCAGCAAAGTATCTTCAGGGATGTTTTTCCGCTTACCTCGAAGCTGCCTTCCAAAACCAGACACTAGCAAGGAAATTTTTTATGGTACTCACACAGTACCAGTGGCCACATGTGGAAGCAAATGCACGAAAGATCCTGTGAGTGTTGACATTCCAATTCCCACTGGCTCCTGTTCCACTGAGAATGTCAACCACCTCTTGTTTGCAGCTCTCTCCTGAGGCACAGAGGTGAAGCGTCAGTTCAGCTGGGTTGGTGTCTGCTTCTGTAATTTATCTGGTAATAAGGAAGTGACAAAAAAAGGCATTTATATTTTTTGTATCCTCCCAACCCCTCTGCATGTTGAGGCATGAAAACACCTGGTACCATCTTTCATCAATGTTTAACATAGTCTCTTCTGTCTAGGGTTGCCTTCCCTTCCCCTAGCCCAGGAAGTGCTCTTAAAACAGCATCCAGTTTCTCTCTCCAGCTTCTATTACTTACTGGTGTTGTCTCTTCTTTACTGCACAGTACAGTTTCTTGGAGAACAGAGAGTTCCATCTGATCAAATATCACAACAGAAATCTAATACTCTTTTCAGTCACATCTACTTTTCTATAAACTATACCACTACAAACAACTACATGAATTTTAGTGCATTTCATACATCCTAGAGCAAATAGATACTTTAATTGCTGCTAAGGGACCTCATGGTTGATAGTTCTAACTTCAAAAACATTTCTGTAGAAAATACAATCATTTAGGAACTTGAATAGCATGCATATGATATAAAAAAAGCCAAGTTTCATTCAGCTATAAATGGAGAAAAAAACATTTCAACATTTTTTTAATCTTTGTAAGTTGGAAATTTTCAGATCTTTTAATTTGAGATAATTCCACAACACAGCCTGGAACCTTTTGGATAATTCAGAAGAATTTAAGTGATACCATGAAATATCTCTATTTACAAATGTATTATTAAAAATTGCTAAGTGAAGTAATTTTTCACTCAATATTATCATTTTTAATGAGTAATAGGCATTATGATATTTATAAAATGTCAGAATTAAACAAGGAATCAGTGTTTTACAACCATACATTAAGCAAGGATCTTACCTACTGCTCTCTTTTTGATCCTTCCCCCGGTACAAAAATATAAAAAGACTGCACAACTTTTCAGCTAATGAAAAAAAAAAAATCAAGACATCAACTCTTACTTGGTGACAAAATAAATGAAAATAAAATAATTAAAACATCCTTCTTACCATATAAAGCTTGTGAACACACAGAGATTTTTCCTGCTAAGTGGTTCTGGACAAAAAAAGGAATTGCTGCTCATAGTACATGTTAGCCAGTTTAAGCAATCATTTTTATATATGATTCCTACCAGTTTCAACTAAGTATTTACATACACAGGTTATGATATTGTTCTTGTATTAGGTAGACAGTGCTTACCAAACTTCTAAACTTTCCTCCTTGGGGCAAGAAAAAGAGCTCCTTCTGACTCACTGTGCCATGAATTCAGCTAACCCAGTGGATTTATGCAAGGAAGCAGCATACAGCCAACTTCTCCAGCTCACTGCAAGACTGAAACTGATGGATGCCTCAAGCACATTCTCCAGATCAAGCATGGTCTTATCCCAGGAAGTCTTAGATCCCCTTTTTTCCTCCTGAGATTTTAATTTCATACTATAAAATATTTTTAAAATGTTAAAAGAACCAAGTTATTATTATGTTCCAAATTCCATAGAGAAAATTATTTTCAAAACCCAGTGAGAAGTTTATTTTGCAGTCTGCTGAAGCATTTTCTCTAAGAAATTCTCTACTTCAAGTCTTTTGGTAACTTACGTCATAATTGATAACATATTTGTCTCTATCTTCACGTCACCAAGGTGTGATTACTGGTAAAAAAAATCCTGAAGGTACAATGGAGATTTATAACTGTTTCTTTTCCTGAAAATGATGGAACCATAATTATTTGAAAATATAATTTCTAGATGAGAGTATGAATTCTGATGAGAAGCCCTAGCGAAAAACCCCAGAGAGATATATTCTATCCATATGTCAGCACCTGCAAGGAATTTTCTGGCACCTGTATAGATATCTTTCTATTACTCTGTTAAAATCTTTGAAGACAGAACAATGCTGTGGGATCTCTGAACACCTTCAGACTTGGGAATAGAAAGGAAAAAAGGATTAGAAATACTTCATTAGTAAAGTTGACTTTTATATAGTTCCAAACTAACTCCTTACCATGCAGTTTCATATTTGAGGACACACTGAGGGCAAAGGGGCTTTCAGAGACTTATTACGAGATGGGTCTAGTTTAAAGATTGCTCAATCTCTGCCATGGTTTTGTAATACCTGGCCCAAAACACCTCAGGATTCAATCCCACTGTCACAGTCACTTGAATCTCCCTTACAGGTTCTCCAGTTTGGTCGTATTTGTGGGACAAAGTAGCTGAAATTGTTGAAGAAAAAGGTTTTCACAAATTCAATGCTGTTGTGTAGTTTGTGTAATCTCACAAATTCTCTAAATTTATAAAAAGTTAAATTTTAAAAAAATTATATTTTCAAACTTCATCTTCAAGAACTATTTTGTAAAAATCAACAATAAAAAAATTCGTATTTTCTCTTCTATGACTGTTGATAGCTCTTTTTCTTCAATTCCTGTGGGAAGTGTATCAGATGTTTTAGATACTGCATGTGATAGCACCATTATTGATATAGAAAATATCTTGCTGACTGATCTGCATTACATTAGGCAGCAGAACTTTATCATGCCCTCAAGAAATGATATTTAGAAAATCTACCCAAGCCTACAGTTGAATCTTCCAGGTATTTACAACCATTTTCCTTTCTAACAAAGGAAAGGGTGGAAGAATAGTTCTAGACAGAGGTCAATTAGCTAAAATAAAAATGTCCTACTTGGAGTGCTGTTAAATTTATCAACAAAATACAGTGCTTAGGTGACACAGACGTAGAAACCTTAAGACATTTTTAAGACTCCAAGATTGTAGCTAATGTTAATAGAACAGGAGCTCAGTGTCTGATGAAATATTATTTTAAACATTAAATTGACAGATTGTTTGAGAAGAAATATCCTTAATTAGTTCTCTCTGATTCACTTTTTTTTGGTATACAGCAGAGAAAGCAGAAAATCTGGGTATTTTGTGAAAGTTTTTGGGTTCTTGTTTTCTGGCAAAATTTCATGTAAAGTAGTATTTAGTAAAATAGTAAAATAGATAATTCCTCTGTGGCTTGTCTCAATTTTGTGTGTACCACAATAGGAAGAAAGGCAATTGTCCCTTTAAAAACAATTAGAGGGTTATTAGAATATCATATCATGAAGTTGTAATACATCTGTTCAATACCTTCTCTTAAAATACAGGTATGCCATCACCTCCATTCACCACAAACAGAGCTGTACATAAAATGGTGTAAAGGTTAACTACGTTTCCTTACATTTCCTTAAATTTCTTCGCTGCAGTGCAGCAGCCACTGGGGTGCCCATGACATTTAAACACACTTTCTTTTCATTTGGCTCTTGAGAATACCCAAATCCCATCAAGGAAGCAAGCTGTAAACAAATTCACAGAACAATGAACTAGCTTAGCTATTTAGAGAGGTAAAGATATTAAGAGCGCCAGTACATTGTTAGAACATAAAATCTATGTGATGAAGAGTAAAATGGTTATAAGCCAACTAGAACCGTGGTCTAGTGGTAGCACAACGCAGTGCCTAATGGGGAGCCACAAACAGTAGCAGTGCCGAGGAGGCCATAGATCCCTAAGGAGGGAAATACAACACTAATGGGAATCCAAAATCTTGCTGACTGAAGCAGTATCATTGACATGCTCAGGGAGAAATCAGTCTATTTTTAAAACCAACAGTAAGCATAAGAACCATGATGAAGGACCTTTGAGGTACAAATGGTAAAAAGGAGTTTTAAAAAATGGGGTGTCTGTTACTCTCCAAAGTAAATGTGTACTTTACTGTAGTGGGAATATTTGTATTTATCAAAATTTGCATATCAATAGTGGTGAATAGAATTGAAATGGTCTTCATTTGGATAACATGGTTTACAATTTGTCCCACAGAGCTTGCGATGGGAACATAGCTCCATAAGGACTGATAGCTGTCATTTTCTTTTCTTTTGCATTTTCTAATTTCACCCACCAGTGGAACAAGCAGTGTTTTATTCATAAAGCAAGGTCACAGAAAGGATTTTCACAGCTTAATCTTCCATAACATTTTAACAAGCAAGACCACCCCCTATCCCTGTTCCACTTTTGTAATATTTTATCTCGCAGAAATATCTGTAGTTGCAGAATATCTGGAAAGGCATTTAACACGAGCAGTTTTTATTAATTTCATAGAGTCCAGCAAACCTATGTGCAAAACAACAGCTCTGTGTTGGCACAAGACCATAAAATCTGTTGCTTGTTTTCACTAATGTGTAAAGGATTTTGTTGCAGAACTAAATATAGCAGCATTCACACCCTAGGTATCATATTTAAAATATAGGCAGCCTCAGGACTGTATTGCATTCGATACACTAAAATCACATCTTTGACCTGTTGTGAAGTTGAACAAAGCTGCTTATAACCCTTTACAGGAACATTCTTCAGATTAGACAGTAAAGTCCGTGGGCCTGTCCATCATTCAGTAACAGAGCTGCTGTGTCTCCCCAGAAGTTCCCAGCATTTCAAAACTTTGCTCCCGGAAGTACTCCTTGGTCATTATCCATGGGAATGGCAGCTCTGTGGACAAGACTCTGTAAAAACACACGAAGGAATCTTAACAAGCATGACCCTTCTGGGGAAAAATTTCACTCCTGTGGCCGGGGAGGCAGCAAGTTCCACTCCCCAAGGAATTAATTTTCCAGGATTCTGAGATCAAAGTCATCTACAGTGGCTTCTGCTCCAGCATTATCAATTCAAAGTAGTGACAGTTTTTTCAGACCTGATTGAGGTCAGACCCCACTCAGAGGACCTGTACCTGAGCACAGGTGGAACAGCTTTGTAGAAAAATCAACAGGGAAGACTCTACCATCCTTGTCACTCAAGGTCTGGTTCTGAAGGACAACAGTGATTTCTCCTCTGAGAACAGCCCTATTATTCTTTCTCTTTTTGTTTTTCTTTTCTCCAGGGATCTGCAGAGCCTGGAAAAACAGGTAAATGGAGCCAACAAAACACAGCTTTGATTCTGGAGGGTGGTTATCTGGGGTAATTGCTGCAGTGGGAATTACCGTTAGGAAGACACACAAATAAATTGCTGGTGATATGATCTGAGATAGAATCTCTGGACTGTTTATGATTCACAAAAAGAGGCTTTCACTAAATACATTAAAAGTGCAGTTGGTGCTCCTCCTAAGACTGCTTAAATTATGGGTGAGAAGAACAGGCATCTCAAAACCCCAGCACTATCATCTGTTAGGTCACACAAGAACCACTTTAGCAGAACCTTCAGGGAATGACATCAAACCGGTTGCTTAAGGATAAGACAAATTCCCTCAAGCATAGCCAAAGAGTAATTTATAAAAACCATATAATCTTTTCAGATCTTTTCTTGGTTCCTTTCCTGCAAACTGCCTGGCTTGCAAGACTCATGAGTAAAAGGGGCAATAAAATCAGATAACCCATGATTTATATATTAGATTCTTATAGAGCTGTCTTTGCAGTGAGATTTCCTATTGGAACCATACAGATAAAAGAATCTGTCTTTAGACAATGCATAACTTGTGACAGCAAAGACTCTGCATGTTTGGTAGACATAATTTGCTGCTTTTCTAACATCTGAAGTCAGAATGTCACTTCAGAGTGACAGTTTCATTGTACTTACAGCTAAATTAATGCAGAAAGTAAACAACAAGCTGTTAGGCTGAAAGCAAAGAGAAGATGTTTGCTGTCCTCTCATAAAACTCCAAATTAGTACTTTTAAATGCCAAAAACTAATGTACACATGTAATGCAGTTAAAGATCGATAAAGACTGACCCATTTTATGCTCCACAGAATTTTGCTGAGCTTTTTTTTCTTCCAATGTTAAGTGATATTTTATATAGTGACTTCTTTTTAATAATAATTTTCTATAATATTATTCATGTGTCTTAAACCTGTACGAGATGATATAATAAACGGATTAATTATTGTGACCATGGTACTTAGAACAACAGTGCCAATAATTTCAAAAGTGCTGATGTTTTGATTAGATTGATGGGGAGAAAAATAATATAATTACATGGGTATTATCTTACTGAATATTATTCTTTATCATAATATGGAACTGTATACATAAGGTGCTTAACTATCATCTTCAATAAGCTGATCACAGGTTTAGACAGAAGATTACATCCATTTAGCTCTTCCAAAGATCTGATACAGTTGCACTTTTGACATTTCTAAGACACAAATAATTGTTACTAAAATCACGGTAGAGCTCCAACAATACTTTTTGAATAGTCAATATCGAGTTCGAATTGTACAGGTTGTTTTTCTTAAGTCTTAATATTAAAATTAGAAACTAAAAATGCAAAGGTGTTTTTTGCTGGGTTGTTTTTTTTTCCTAAAACACACCTGTTCATACACTGATGTGGCCACAAGAATTACCTCCAAGTTTATCTTCATCCAAAAGGAATCCAATTCCTGTCTGCAGCAGGGTCCAATAAAGCCAGTCCTACTGGCTTCTGAAAATAGGGCCCTGGCAGTAAACATGTAATTTCTGATCAAACTAGTAACACCTTGAAATATCGAATACCCTAAAATATTAAATGTACTTTAATATCCTTAAAATACTAAGGAAAGCCTTTTAGATCACTGGTATGTATCTTCTCTGCTTATACAAATATAATCATCTGTGCAGTTTTAAGTCATTTTGCAACTTGTCCTCTGCAGAACTACACTTAGAAACTGATGAATATGAATAGGTTGTCTGCAGACAAATTCACCAAACAAAATGGCAACTTCTTGCCAATTGACACTGTGCTCAAGCAGTTTCTATTTCAGTTTTGAATAAATGGCAAATTTGTAGTGATATTAAATTTATAATGGAGTTCACACATAAAACACTTAAAGTTATTGACTAATGCATCTATTTTCTTGAGTGACAATGTTCAATACATGCAAAAATGTGGAAGAAATTACTGTTTATTCATTCCAATAAATACTCTAAAGATCATCCTAATTTTCTAGCATTTTCCCTGTTTTCTTCTGCAGCAAGAAAACTATTTCAAGATTTAACAACAAAAGGAAACTCAGCAATTTCTAAAAATGTTAATTCTTTCCTGATTTGATTAGCTTTTAATTTGTAACTATTAAAACACTTGCAATTTTATACACAATACAGTTTTTGGGATCTATGTACACAAAATAAAAATCTCATCGATATTTGTTATTAGAGAGGTCCAAAACTATTTATAAAGCAATTCCTCTTAGAGGCAGCAAACTGATTGGATAAATTATCTGCATGCATCGCCTCAGCAGAAACTCACTCACTGCTATATATAGAACCACTGTAAGAGCAGAACAGGGTACCAACATCATTAAAATACCTACTTTTCGAAAAGTAGAACTGAGAATTCTTTGGAAGTCAATCAAATAATAAACTACCTGTATAGAACCAGGATACTGTTTTAAAATTGCAACTTTAAATATTTCATTCTTCTTTAAATTCAACCAAACAATTCTTAAGATAAAAGGTGCTGAAAAAATATACTCAGCATGTTGCAAATATTCAAAATTTAGATGCTGTATCTTTCATGTCACTTCTGCACTTGTCTTAGAATATATTGAGATAAATTACATCTATTTCAAGACTAATTTGGAAAAAACCTGAGCCGAAAAATAAATAAATTGAGCAAATTATTGAAAATTAAAATTAGGTCCACCAAGCCTTCAAATGAAAGTCATGTTCTTCTTTAAAAGTCTGGTTGATCCATAACTTCCTCTGTGTGTGTGTGTGTGAAAGCAATGTAAGGGAAACAACAAATACATTCAGCAGCTCCCAGCTAGCACGGAGATCTTTCAAAACAAGCAAAGAGGAGAACGATATCACTGTGTGTAGATTACTGTTTGTTATATTGGAAAGTCCTCTGCCTAGAATTCAGTCACATTTATCAAGACAATTCTAATGTTACTTAGTGGTAAATTAGCCATATATCAGAATTCATATAGAAAAGACTGTCTTCAAGCTGGTGCTGTGTGATTGTGATTATGAGAGTCCTCAAAATCATACTCAAACTCATGCCTTAATTAATTGATTGAGGCATATGAAAACAGGATGTGAAATCGTGGGTGCAAAAACTCTATTGCAAAATTCAAAATACCCTGAATTTTCTCTTAGAATCTCAAATATACTCTGAGAAGAAGCCTTAAGCCTTATGCAATTCCCATACATCATTGTCTTTCTGGGAGCACGAAAGTTGCATACATTGATCCTCTCTGGTTTAGTAGTCTGCAGAAGTTGTTAGCAGTCGGTCTGAACTCAGGACAGGTGAGTACTAATTCCCACAATAAAAAATTGATTAAATTTCCATGGATTTTTTCCAAGGATAGCTCAACCACTTCCTTCCCCATGGTCCAAAGGACCTCTTGTCAGCTCTCACTTGTTACGGAACTATTATGTCCTCAAGAAGACTTGTTACATCAAAATGTATGTGTGCACACTTATTTTGATGTGTCTCCAGACCAATGACAGGTTTTCACTTGTAAATATGTATTGCAAGTAAATATGGGATTTAGTAAATGAAATATTTGTAAGAATTGCTAGCATTATGGAGCTCACATCTGCTTTCAACTATCACAAATCATTTGTAGTGTCAGTTGTTTGGTTTGTTCCTAAGTTTTAATTCAGAGGCTTTTCCTGGCTCAGCTTAGTACATGAAGCAGGCTTGCATGCCAAAGCTGTGATTAACTTTATAGATGTAGTGGAATTATGGAAATGCATCATGCAAAAGTGCGTACTTGCCAAAATTATTCCATGACCTTGTGCTTTGCTGAGTTTTAAATAATTCAGTGATGTATTGAATGAATAAATTAGTGCTGCTTGTTACTCTAAACAGTCATGCTTTCACTTTCCTTGCCATTTTTAATAAAGCCTTGCTTTCTAATATTCATGAAATATTGCATTTCAATTAAATTACATACGTATTGAGGAAATAGTTTTCCCTAAGCTGTTTAGTGTTGACACCAACTGTCATTTGCCTTTTCTTTTTGTATAATAACCATGGAGGTTTTATGTACAGGCAATATAAAGCACTGTCACACTTTAATGAGAAACTTTTTTGATCATATATAGCACAAGAGGGAATAAACCTAAGCTATTAATAAACCTAAGCTATTAATGTAACTTAAATAGCATATACTCAGTCCAAGCTCCAGTTTTCCATTCCAGTATTTCAGGTGCTCGGTAAAAACGGCAGAACTCAGGTCTCTGAGCTGGTTTGATTTGAGCAGAATCCAGTTTTAAAGTGCAAAGATAACAGAAGAGCTACAGTTAAAAGGTAGGTATTTTAAACAACATAGAAAGTAAAGGAGTATGCAAATATAAAGTTATACCACATTGAAGCAGCAAAATACTGTTCTCCAATATGTCATTATTTCATTGCAGGTAAATTGATTAAAATTATTTTGGTTAAGAGTATTTCCCTTTTAAAATGGGACTTCTATCACTTTCTTATTTGTAAGAAATAAACATTTTCAAATTAAAAGTAAAGTTATGAAGTGATAGAATGGGAGGAAACAGCCTCAAAGTGCACCAGATGAGGTTTAGATTGGATGTTAGGAAAAAATTCATCACTGAAAGGGTTGTCAAGGATTGGAAGAGGTTGCCCAGGGGTCACCATTCACAATGATATTTAAAATACATGGATATGTGGCTCTTAGGGACGCGGTTAGTGATCTTAGAGGTTTTTTGTCAACCTCAAGAATTCTGATTCCATAATATGGTCCTTTCCAGTCTACCTGATTTAATTCCCCACCATTTGGCAAAAATCAACAACAATTTTTTAACAAGACCAGAAAGACTCTATTAAGTACATATGGCATATCACCCTCTATGACAGATGTAGAGAGAGAAAATTTGTTACAGAGCTCAAACAGAGCCGTGTTCTCAAGCGAAAGCTGCAAAAGCTTCTCTGATTTCAAGACACAAAGCATTGTTACAGCACAGCTGTTGCAGACAGCAAGTACCGTGCAGATACCATAGAAGTTTATTACCAGGGTGCAAATTAATATATTTTGTGAAAAATAAAAAGCAAATATGAAATAAATGTTGCATTAGCACATATTCAAAAGGCTACTAAATGCCTCACAACTCCTATTCGTCATTTCTTGCTGTTTTCAAATAGCAGGGGCAAATGTGTTTGTGAGCTTCACCTGACAGATAAAAATTTCTCATTAATGTCTGTAAACAAATGTAGATAGCTAATATAGGGGATCTCCAGCAGTCTTAACTTTAAATTGGCCCTATAATACTGATAATCTCCACCTGATAGTGAAGCAATCACCAGCCCTATTTGTCATAATGTTTTCAGCAAATTACCTCAAACTGTTCTGATTGCCTCAGTGTAACTAAGAGGCCACAAATGTTTGTCCTGAACCACTGACCATCAGTCTTAGAAAGACAGTAGCAGAATTATTGTAAAGAGAGAGACAAAATGAAGTACATTACAGCAGCAACAGCTTTTGATTCTGTAATTGAAGCTATTTTGCAATATATAGAAAAAAGTTTTAAATAAACGTCCCAAACATTCATTTCTTAGTCTTGGGAAAAGTGGTTGTCTGCAGCAGAAATGCTCAAATTACCAGTTCGGAAGTTTAAAGTGGGACAGATCATGAGCCTTTTCACACAAATTTCTTCTGTTTCATGCTTTTGAGAAAATGTGGGTGTTTACTCGGCATGTAGTTTCTTGTTTAGGTGACAGTGACACAATTACTTATGTGACGGATGAAAGGCTGCACAAAAACATGCAGTGTTTTTCAGCCTTAACTCCACTTTAGCTTCCTGCAAGTAAAGGAGAACATTTTAGTTGACTTTAGCAGGTAGAAGAATTGCTCAAGATGGAAAGAAATAATTGGAATTTGTTCTGCTTCCTTCCGCTTTTTCTAAATCAAAATGTAGCTTTACAAACAACGCAATCATCATCAGCAATGCTATCTGTACTAAGATAAAGCTACGATTTTCCTTAAGTAGCAGTATTTAGTTCCAAATCAATAGGATATCTATCAATACTTAAAACAATGCAAAGATTATACCTAAGGGTATAATCAGATTAAAACTGAAGGTAAAATAGGTCCTTAATTTGTTTTCTTTCCTTGAGATCACAAATTTGAAAGATTTTAGGATATGCCTTAGTCAAAATAGTAATTTGAGCTTAGACATTGTTTCTTATCTTTTATAATTCTACAATAGATCATTAATTTTACTTTCAGTTTTTGTTAACCCTTAAATGATTCCTTATTAACAAAATACAATAACTCATATTGGATGCCATCCCTAGTTACAGAAGAGGCTAAAACCTTACGAGAATCACTGTGATCTCTAAAATTAATAGCCATTCAGGTTATTTTTAAAGTATTCCTAAAGATTTATGGTTTTCACTATATGGCAGGGGTTTCAAAGCCAGTATATGTCCTTTAATCACTGATGGAAAAAAATTATGAAAAAAAATTGAGACAGACCAAGAAAACACATACTTAAGCAGCTAACCTTAAATACACGATATTGGTAAATCACAGCATTACTCTTCATGACTCAAACACCGAGTCCAAGCTCATCCTTTTCTCTCAGTCTTCTCTTCTTTCAATATTTGTATACATCACCGTGACTGCAAAATTAAGTCTTGCCTTGACATAAATGTCTTGGTGTATATGATCATTTTTGTGTGCTGTAAACTCTTTTGTGTGAGTACTCCGGAGTCGAGCGTGCTCCTTCCCCTCTCTTTGGTTACAGACTCACTGTGCATGATGCCTACAGCATCTCCCCTCAGCCTTTTTGTGCTGCCCTCCATTAAAATATCTGTCAAACATTCAATGCAGTTTTGCCTGGTGTATGGGCTGATGACACCCAAGCACTGGGCTATGAAGATGTCTGACAAAAACGCACACTAAGTACCCCTGGCATCCGGCTTCTTTTCGATTCCTATACTGTAACTCCTGGCACTCTAATATGTTAGTGCTGTCAGTCGACTTCCCCATGCTACCCACAAGCTGTACAAATGTACAAAAACTGCAGCCAGCAGCAACAACGAGTTATTCTGCATAGTATGGGATATTAAAGGCTCTGATGCACTGAGGTAGTTCAGAGAAACACAAGAGATCAGCCTTGGGACCTGGGGGCACAGAACGCAGCACAGAGGAGTGCAGGCATGGCAGATCCCTTGGCTGTAAACAACTCCCCATGCATACCCAGACCTGGACACACGTGACTTTAGGGACAACAAAGGGAACAAAGAAATCATATCAACATAAGTAAAAGGCAACATATATAGGAAATGTGGGTGCTATTAAAGCTGTGGAAAAAATGAAGAGGTAGGTGCAAAAGTAAGTTAATGAACATCACAAAATGATCCCTAGTGGATCTCGAAGGGAGGAACAGTTTCTTGACATGCACATGGTATGCCTCATAGAGAAGAACCTCATGTGTTCCCTTCACATATTCCCTTCATGTTGCTGTCTACCAGCATGAAGCCCCCAACATTATGGTCCAGAGAAGCTGGAGAAGGATGAGCACAGCATCAGGAGAAGGGGTGCAAACTAAGTTTTTGAAATATATTCTGCATGTATATGGTCTTCCTTGTTCACTTGTAATTATAACTGAACTAATTATGATTCTTTCAGTAGAATATTAATATTTCAGTTAAAATATTTTTAATAAATTCTTGGGTTTATATCTTACATGTGTATCATGTGTTTCCTGTGTTACATATGTTCACAAGCTACAGAAGAGATGGAGAATCTGTATCACACACACCATTTAAGAACTTTTTATCCATACATTTTAATTTTTCAGTTAATATTGCGATGTTCCAAAAGCCTGCAAATGCTCTGGCATCAAATTTTTATGGCAGTCACATCTTGATTGTAACATTTCCTATGGTACGGACTAATAAGAGATGCTTCCTAAGGGACACTAGAAGGATCTTCACAAATTTTCTTCTATCGATCACTGCTGGATATTTTATGTATGGAGGTAAGATGAGATAAAAGACCATTTCCTTTGATAGCAGAGACTTCAAAAAGAATTTTCTGATTAAAATATCTCTGATGCCAGAGAATGCCAAATGTGTCTGTAGCTCACTTTGACTTCACAGAGTTGCATTTTTACAATGGAACAAAAAGGATGAAGGAAGCCCATCTGAAGTACCTGTATTTTATGAAAAAATAAATCCATATGCATTAAACTAATATGGATTGTTAAGCCAGGCATTTTATTTTAAGGTCTGGGTCTAAAGATCTAAAGTAGGGGCTGCTTTGGAAATGGAATAACTAATGCCATCAATTTAAATTATAAAATAGTGTGGGGATATAATCAAAACATAATGTTGTACTTCATGTAGGTGCTCTCCAAAGTATGATTCTGCAGTTAAACAAATCAGAGAAAGGCCTGAATATGTCAAGAAAGGTGGCAGCACTGCCAAAGCTAAATTCTGACATATATGTCATGATCGTGGAGGATTTTTAGAACACATAAGACCCAAGGTGATATTTGCTTGTAACTCAAGTATTTGTAAAATGCATATTGTGGCATGGTGGCACTTGTTAAGCCAAGTTCAATATGCTCACTTTCATGATGTTGAAGTAAGACATTTCAAAGGATTCAGCATGAATAATCGGCATAAAAAAGATCTGCGTTTCCTACGTGTTAAAAAAGTTGCTTGTATTTGATGCTTTCAAGCCCTCAAACATAATCTTAGCATTTGTTCAAATTTTTGTTTTATTTACTAAGATGAGCATGGATAGGACAAGGTACTATATAACTGATTCACGTAAAATATGAAGCCATTAATAAAGCATGACAGAGAATGTAGCATCATAGTGTTTGGAGAGGCACAAATTCTATTGACATGTCACTTGTGTACTGGAGTCTCAGAATGGCAGAAATGCTATCTGAGAATACTCACATTCTGCGTTACCACTGCAAGCAGGTGTGTGGGGTTGAACCACAACAACATCCATAGCCTTTGGTGCTTGAACACAATGAAGAGATATTTGGCCCTGTCTCTTAATAAAGTATAACTAAGAACAGCCTTACCAAAGCAGGCCAAAGGTCTGCTGGACCCACCACTCAACAGTGGCCACTGGAAGAGCCTGAGACCCTGGTATGCACAAAGAGAAACTTCTCCAGGGTACTTTCCCACTCTCTAGTATCTCCACATTCAAGATACCTGCAGCCCAAAATACACAAATTGCAGTATTTTTCTAAGTAAATATTTCTCAGTTTTAACATTTCTTGGCCCATGTGGTATATGCTAAAATAGCAAACCAAGAACAACTGCCCAAAGACACACTTGTCTGATACCAACAAAAGAATGTTTGGTTTTACTGGTAATTTCTTCTCTGCATTTCAGTGAATTTTAATTTTCAGCATGCAAGACACACTCTACAGAGGTTTTTCTTTTCAGTTGTTGAAGTGTGATACCTGGTTTGTCAGAGCACTTATAACACGCATATCCAAGCGTGCTCATATACTTGCTTATGTTGAATATTGAAGTTAAAATTACTAACTTTAGTCCATGTTTGGATGACAAGAACCTTCAACGTGATTGGCAAAATCATACACAGCTGCAATCTTAAAATGCATGGGCACAGTAAAAATAAAAAACATTGACAACACATTATTTTGCAGATAACAGAAAAAAATTAAACAATATGAAGGGTTTGGAATTTTCAGGGGCATTTCAATGTAAAACACTCTTGACTTGAGTATTTTAATTAGATACCCATTCAGTTTCATCGTTTAAACCTACCTCTTTCTTTCCTGAATCTGCGCTGTTCATCTTAAGATAAAATAATAGAAAATGATTGGCTTGCCAAAAAAGCATCATTTAAATCCATTCATGATGATAAACTGTATGAATTATTATTTTTAAAACTCAATCTTACTCTTTTTTAATTCAATGGCATATATTCAGTTCATTCCAGGGTAGTGAGAGTGAGCCCTTGATTCATTCATTTGCATGTAATCTAACAGAGCTACATGCTTTTGAATATAAGGTAAAAGAAATCTGTCTCTTTTTGCAGTAACACAGGATAAAGGAATCCCAGGGCAAAGAACTGATGAATAAGGTTAGCTTGTCAAAAATTAAATTACTGTTGGAAAAAAAATCTCTTAAACTCTTCTAGAGAGAGCATTCCAGTAAATGTTTTGTTTATGGACTCTGACTGTGCACTCTGTGTATACAAAATTCTCAAAAGTGATTCTCAAAGTGTGACACCAATAGCTCGTGACCCATTCGTAGATATTAAAACCTCTGGTCTATTCTGTGGCCCAACAGAAAATGACATATTGTTTAGAAGTAATAACTAAACTAATATAAACTCAATGATCTCTTCTTAAAAATTTCAGCTAGATCAACTAAAGATTTTATATCCTCTTGTTTAAGTGTGTGAATACAAGCAAGAAATTAAGGAGTGGAATATCCATCATTATGCTGAAAACAACTCAAGTAATAACTTTGACCACAGCCCATCTTTTAGTGTGTGAATGAAGCTACAGAAACTGACATTAGTCTCTTGCATAAACATTTGTCTTTTAGTCACATCTAAAAAAAACCCACAAAAATTAGGTGCAAGAATAGCATCTCTTTGTGACTTTTTCATAAAGCAAACCAGAAAGAAATGGAAGTGTAAATTTGCATGTGTAATTCATTTTTCAGAAAGTAAACCAATATAGAAAAAAGTCACACAAAGGGGTGTTAGTTCTACTTAACCTCAAACTAAAAATGGTGGCTAAGATTGCTGGAAATTGAGTTACGTAGATTATTTAAGAGAAATTGGTAAAATTAATTTTAAAAATCTCAATAATGGAGATCAGTAAGAGATTGTATATCACCTTTAAATAGAAAAGTATTGGTCAATTAAAAAACAGAAGAGAAAAAACATCACAACTCCACTTCTTTGGGATTTCATAAAGTGAAATAAATTAAAAAGTGGTTTGAAAAATAGAATTTTTGTGCAATATATTATGTGGGGAGCTGGATTTCTCATAGAGAAAGCAATGGTCCATTCCTCCTGTTTGAAACTATTCTCTGCCTTTTAGATACCAAGCACATGCTCTGTCTTTTGAAGGAGCACCGAAGGATATAATTGAGATGAGATGCTCACTGATATCCTGGACAAGCTCTGCTGATTTTTCAAAATGGTCTGTATTGGTACTGAAGAGGCGAGGAAGGTCTCTATATCACTGTTAGGGCTTTTTTTTTCCTTTTTGAGCAATATATATTATTTTTCCATCAAAATATTGCAATATAAGGATGACGGAAGCAATGTATCTACAAGAATAAAGACATTAACCTCACGCTTCTAATATAAAACATATCGAACTTTAAACCCAGAACTCTGATCTGTGTTGAAATTAAATTAACACTCCAAAAAAATCCACAAAGAACCAAACCAGGTGTTGCCTAGCCAAGGCTTAGTCACAGTACTTTACATTTTATCAGGTTTATTTCGACACAGAAATGTGGGAATTGCACCCAAATGGTGAAGAAGTAAACGAATGTAGTTCTGTCCTGGCTTCAGTGGTCCCTCCCTGTAAGCACCCCTTCTACATATTTTCACAACGTGACCCCTCACCACTTCTATCATTACCCACACACATACATAGTTTGCATTTATTTGAAGCTTTTAATCCTCACCTCTGAAAGACTCTGAAGCCTGCTTATCTTCATTGCTGTTCTGAACTCCCTAATTTTCTCCATTTCTTCACACATTTACTCCTACCCAAGCAGCCCCCTTGCCATTCCTATCTCTGTGCCTTGTGTGTCAAGCACTAGAACTGTTTTTTTCTCAAAAGAAATTGGTCTGTTATGAAACCTACTTATAAAGAAGTTGCTGAATCTATATGCACAGACATACCATCAAATATGTATGTATCTACAGACATACCAATCTTGATAGACTATCTGTCTCCTGTAGAATCAATGCATCGAACATTATTGATAGAT
This sequence comes from Melanocharis versteri, assembly GCA_013397845.1. NCBI lineage: Eukaryota > Metazoa > Chordata > Aves > Passeriformes > Melanocharitidae > Melanocharis > Melanocharis versteri. Next base: position 175,347 of record VZTG01002324.1, on the reverse strand, counting down.
TAGTAGGTATGCTCTTGGACAGAGTTTGTCTCCCCCCCCTATTCTGTACAGAAATCAAAAATAAAATTTACAGTAGCATTCAACTGATAATTATGTACTGACTTTAAAAGTAGTCACCCCAATGTGCCCTAGAAATTACTCATGAAAAGGATTATTCATGTATTGCCCTAACGTGTCTGTCAGCCAGAAGTGATGCCTGACTTAACTGAAAGTATTGATTTGTTACCCTGAAATTAATTTTTTTTTCAAAAGTCATTTATAATGTATTCCAAGGCACCAGTCACAGAAGACAGAGCATTTGAGCTTTAATCAGCACTTAAGTTCACCTCTGCTCTTCTGTCATTCTATCATTCTTAGATAACTAAAGACAAAAATATTTTCAGGAGCCCTAGAGGAGTGTATGGCTGTGTCTTTTAGAGTCTGCTCCGCAGACCAGAGCAGCTTTTAACTGAGTGAACCATCACGGACATGTGAGGATGTCTCAGGCACCCTGAAGACAACGTTTCAGCAGCAGGTCCAATAACAGTTCAAGAAATGATCAAGAAAACACATAAAAAATCTGGAGCACAGGCTTAGCTCCCCCAAAAAATCTGCCTGCAGTAAAATAATCTTGTGAAGAGAAATTATCTTCTATATAGGACTAAATATTTTTTTTACTAGGTCCCTTGGTGTCTAGACTGATGACTATACCGAACAATAACAAATTATTCTATTTAACTCCCATGTGCTGCTTGTTTTAGTGATTTACTAGGTAATGAAATAAATTAATTTCTTAGTGTTTAAACCCTGCATTTTTAGGTTCTAATATCCAAGCTTGAAATCTTCAGAAAAACATATAAGTTTAATTCTCCCTACACCATATGGGAAGCGTAGATACCTTATATTGGGCTTTGTCAGAAATTTTTAATAGTTATTCTCTGTAGCATTTTTCCCCAAGCTCTGGCCTCCCACTCATCAAAAAAATATGCCTGGTTGTAGAGTGCTGTGGGGTTTTTTTGTGTATACCCTGAGTTTTTACCCATGGAAACACATCATTAACAGAGACTGGAGAAAGGTATTGTACCAAGTCATGGAGTGAGGACCAGGACCCATACTGAAGAGAGATCTTGTGCATACACTGCAGAGTGCAGCTTAGTCAAGGTTACTTTTGAAGCAGTGAGCACAGACCTCTGACACAGGGAATGAACATCTCCCTGGAACTCAGCTCTGGCTAATTACTGCAGTGAGAATGGGCATTTTGGGAGCCTGAGAGACCGCAGAGAAAACTTCTTTTAATGACTTACCTATATCTGTGCTTGCCTGATCATTCAGATCAGAAGCTACAGTTGGCAAACATGGTTTTAGCTTGCCAACAAGCCAGAAGCTAAAAGCTGATTTAACAGAATGTGTGTTACAGTTAGCCATATTTCTCAGGGCAAGGAAAATTTACAAGAAATCATATGCTTTAGAACGGACTCATTCTGGTCATTGATCAGGTGTTTCTGGATCACGGAGCTGTCTACAATGATAATACAGCAGCATTCAGCAAACAAGGAACTCACCAGGTGCTACATAACCTAACAGCTTTGAAAATAAATCTTTGACACTAGCAGAAAATACTTCCTTCTTATGAATATTTCCTCTGTGGCAATGCATATCATGCTGATATGACTTTTATTCAACTAAAAATTCTTTACTTTATCACAATATTAAAAGTACAGATCACAGTTATTCATATTAGAAATTTCTCTTTATAATTTAAACCCAAATGATAACTTGTTTAAACATGTCATAAAATAATTTCTGGCCTAAACACCATTTTTTCTTAGTCATTTTGAAGTAGGGTAAAATCATAATTGATAGTTAATAAAATTATCCAATGCAAGCCTATTTCTTTACTTTCTTACTACATCTTCACCTGTTCCCAGGCTCAGACTTCCAGGTCAGGGAACACTGTCAGGATCGACAACAATGTGCATATCATACACTAAGCTATAATGTGAATTTGGGGTTTGTACCATGCACATCCTGGTCCATAGTTGTCATGATTCTGAATTTCACAGTTTGCTGTGGGTCAGGCAGAGTCAGTGCAGGATAAGAACATGACCGTCATTATCACCCATTGGAGAAATTTCTCCTTGATGCTGTTCCTGCCCTGGTTACCTCCCACACAAGAGTGGATTCAATTGTCAATTCCCCTGCCAGTTCCACAAAAACAAATATCAGCAGTTTCCTGTTAATTTCCTTGGACGCAAATTAAACCAAGACAAGCTTCAGCCAGGACCTTCAACCCCAGCTTGATGGCAGTAGGTCATTAGGCTTAGAAGTTAAAGCCCAGCACTCAAACATCTAATACATACATAATGTTAGGCACAAGTCAGAGAGGTTTGAATCAAGTTGCATCACTCATCTTTATATGTCTTGAAATATTCTTGAAAATAACATGAAACCCCCAGGAGACAGAAACAAGGATGCCAAAGAAGCCTAATTTTTGAGATGCATTTTTACATAGTTAAACTCACAAACTCTGATACAGTTGGATCTTTTTTTTACTTCTTTGTTGTTTTTGGTTTTGGTTTGTTTGGGTTTGGATTTGGGTTTTTTTCTTATTTGTTTGTTTTTAACTGCAGCAAATAAGCACATAAGTGCATTTCCACACACAGACTATATGTTTTCTGGTTAGAACATTTGTATATATTCAAGAAAGCTGGCAGGCAATGACAGAAACTGAGGGAAGGGAAGAATTTCTGATATACTCTGACATGAATCATATACCACTTACTTCAAATATTCAGCTTACTTGAAGAAAATGAACAGTGTCTGATTATTCCTAATGACAAATTATTCTGTAACACTGAAAGAAAAATGTAAAACCACGGGTAGGTAATTATTCCTTAAAAGCAATCCAGACTCACATTTATAAATGACAGCGTTAATCACATGCATTCACTGTAAGTGAAAAAAATGTGATGAACTAGAGCGAGTGTTTTTTTATGCATGTGGTTACAGAGTCAGCAAGCAGAAATTTTCAAAGTACGATTTCTTATTTAGAATTACATAACTATCAATTTTTATTAGCTCTAAATGCTTTCAGTTCTATTTCAAATTTATGCATCCAAGTGCCACTTCAAGGTGATTACTCTCCATTCTAGCAGTGAAGATGTAAAACTTAACATGGCTTCTAATGCAAATTTTAGGAAGTGCACTTGTTACCAGATATTTACGTTCTTTAGCTAACCAGTATAATATAACAGGTTAAAAAAAAAAAAAAAGCTCACGCATGATATAAAAAAATATTTTAAATCAATGGTTTTTTTCCCTCCTCTGTTTCAAATCAAAACACCTTTGGTTTTTTCATCTATTATACTGCAAATAAGTAAGGCTGGGTAGATAGCTAAGTATAGTGCAGAAGTGTCTCTAGTTAAACAGCAAGTTTTCACTGATGTTATTTTCATATCTGTATTTTGGCAGACGTGCTGGTTTCAAAAGTGATGGTTTCACAACTAAGTAAAGCAAATTGCAGAAATTCAAGCCTGCGTAACAGAACTGAGGCAATCCACCACCAGCAATCTAAAAGCTTTAAAAGTTAGAAATCATTTTGAATTGCAGCCCTTGAAGATCTTCTAGATAGGGTAAAGACAACAATGCTAGAAAAATATCCTTTTGTGAAGACAATGTTCCCCTTATTAGTCATTGGTCTTAATCAAAAAAATGCTGGCACTGAAACAGCCGTGTGTTTAAAAGAGTGATTGTGGCAGAAGACTGACCAAGCTTGTAAAGCTGGATTTTCATTTATATCATCATTTCTGGTTAATCGTCATTGCAGAGGATTGTTATTTTAAACATTTAGAAAATTGGAATATTATTTTCTAACAGAAATTTTCCTGAAAAAATGAAAAAATTTTGTATGAATTTTAAAAGTTTTCAATACCAATACTTTTAAAAAGCAGTCCCATCAGCTTTCCAGCACTTAAAACAGAAAGGTTAGTAAGCAGTATAAAGCACTTTATTATAGAGCTTTTACTAGAATGGCACAAGCAAATATTTGAGACAAGAGTGTGGATTCCATGCCCTTAAGGAAACTAAAGGACAGCAAGTGATTTCTATGTGCATTGCACATGAATTGACACAGTCGGAGCCATTGCATTTGCAGGGAATAAAGGACCACTCCAGAGACACTAAACAGGCTTTCAGATGTATATTCATATACCTTTAGGGACATAAAACTCTAAAAATAACTGGCAAAGTGACTGAGAGTGTCTCTTGAAATATATATCCATTTTGCTTGCATGCTTAGCCAACCAGGAAAAAGAGAGCTGTGAATCAAAAGCTATGAAGCCGCAGTTATTTTGAGAAGGGTGTTAACCATGACCACAAAGCCTCTGTAGTACCTTTGCCTTGTGTGCAGCAACCTTGCACGAGCTCCTGGCTCCTATAATTCTGCAAACACCTGGGTCACTCACACTGTGTGACTCAGGCAGACCTGCCAAAACTAGAATGCGTTTGTTTAGTCATACCGTACTTCGTGGGTCTTCCACTGCTCTAGACAATGTAAAGACAGACAGGACTCCAGGCAACACAACCTTCTATTAACATTACCTGAGTCATAGAATTAATCCCCAAACATTGGCGTAAAATCTGTATCCCGAGACATTAAGAGGAAGTAATGAGGTAGCAAAAAGATAGGAAAGGAAAGGAAAGGAAAGGAAAGGAAAGGAAAGGAAAGGAAAGGAAAGGAAAGGAAAGGAAAGGAAAGGAAAGGAAAGGACAATAGTTTATTTAAAATAAATAACCAGATTATACATACACACCAAGTTACAGCTTTGTGCTGCTGCTGATTTGCAGGAAATATAGAGACAACAAAAAACATTCCAGCTAAAAGTTCCAGATGGAAATGAGCATCAATCAATAGATGCACTAGGTACTTGTACCATGGATGAGGTAATTACCCATTCTGAATAATTTAGCATTGTATCAAGAGTCAGTTTGAAATAAACCCCAGTATATTTCATTAAACAGCAGCAGCAGCTAAATGATGAACTGTTTTTGCTATAACTATTTTAATTTCAGGGATAACAAAATGAATAGAGAATCCTTGATCCTGACTAATACTATTTTGATTACGTGAGGAATCAATATAAATTGGGAACTTGTAAGGGGCTACATGATGAACATTTTCATCACGTAACTGAACATTTTCTATCTAAACTGAAATACCTTTCATTACAGTTCACGAAAAAAAGAACTACTGAAATTGCTTTTTTATTTACTATAGAAAGTCTGGTCAAAGGAACTGACAAGCAAAGAAAATGTGATTCTGACATTAAATGCTGCTGTAAAAAGTGATGTCTTATCATACAGTTAAGCATGAAGTGCTATATATAAGTAATACCAAACATCCTTTCACTAAAGCTATACATAGAAAAATATTTTAGCATACAGTTATGATAAGATAACTCTAATTACTATACTGCCCTGAAGACATGTCAGTACATAGCTGTCAAAATTTATATTTGTTAATGATAATAACTTAAAGACTACAATGAACATTTCATTTATTTTTTTACACTGTTTTTAGAAAGGTAGTATAATTACAGGAGAAAAATTATAATTCTTCAGCATAACTGATCAGTTTTGATAAACTCCCATGCAAAACCCACTGAAGGAAATAAAGCATAAGACAGCTGCTACTACTAGAGTATGACCACAGGCATCCTTTTTGCAGAATCCCAGTGTAAGATCACTGACTTTTTTTTTATTTCAAGTTAACTTTCGGGTCCATTGACTAGGCTAGAACTCTTTGTTCTTTATAATCAAGACAGACTCCAAAAATATGTCCTTAGGACAAAATTAGAAAGGAAAACTCAAGTAAATTGTCCTCAGAGTCAATATTCAGTTTAGAACAATATTTGACCAAATATTTTTATTTGACACTGGACTGTCACAGAATACAGGAATGTAAGACTAAAATGATTTTTTTGTTAATAGGTACACTGCAAATGTGAAGTTACATTTAAACTTGATAAAATTTATTTACTACTTCCATTCAGCATTTATGCATATTGAGTGAGAATATCTGGCCACAGTGGGAGTGTTGGCTTTACCTTAACCTCAAATTCAATAATAACTCTGACTACTTAGCCACATGAAGAGGAAGGGGAACTGTTTTCTCTATTTTAAATAATTTCCATGGGGTATAGAATCTCTTAGGCTGCTAACAATAAAGTCTGCTGATTAAGTCTACATCTATAATTGCTGAAATGTATCTCTGAGTTACATCTGTTTTAAAATCATGGCAGTGCTCTTTCCCTCTATTAGCAGAGATGACAAGTGTGGTCATAAAGGACTTATGTCTTACACGGGAATATCTGTGTTAGGTCAAATACAGTAGCATGCAGAAAAATCCTCCTCAGCAGTGCCACAAACTGTGAAAAGAAAATGTGATAGAAGATATTCAGTACCATCTCCACTGGATCAATTTCTAGGTCAGTTGTTTGTCCTTTAAAAAATGTCAAAGCAAGACAAATGTTCACAACTCTAGTTCTTTTAAATAATATGCTACAGTTGAAATCTAAAATAAGCCTTTTTGTAGCTTCTGACATTATTTTAGGTTGGAGAATAAGTTTGTCCAGTGTGAGGAGAGAAATGTAAAATAAGAATGGAGAGTCCTCAGGTACATACTCTGGCTCTGACACACATGTCATATAGCAGCATACAGCAAAAAGACTACTGGTGATCTCACAACTTCAGGGCAAAGGATTCGGAGAACGGGTCGTCGATACCTGCTGCTTTAAACTATGCTTCTGCCATTCATTCCATATGCTATTGCAGAGCTTTCATCCCTTTAGGGAAGTAACTCTTTTGGGGATCACTTCTATAGTAGGTAATTTGAGCTTTATTAAATTTTGCAGGAATTTCCTTCACTCACATAGGAGCTAATTAGTTGAAGTCCTGAAACAATCTACAGTGAAACACAGAAGTTTCTCATTGAGGTAGAAGGGCTTTTCTTTTTGCTAACACTGATTGTTCCATGAAGTTAAACAAGATTAGGTTTCCACTAAAGAAGGTAGGTTCTGCTTTTAAAAACTTGAACACAGAGTTCTGAAATATGAATACAATGTGAGTGAGGTCATTTAAGCCAGCTGCTAAACAGTGACAGTTTTCTAGTCCTGGTATTAACACATACCTAGTCCTGTAAGGATTAATGAGACCCTTGGGAATTAATAAATCTTTTCATGTAGTACTAAACAACCTCACTCTTACAGATGCTGGATGTCTTACTGACCAGAAAAAAATGCTCAGCTTCTTTCAGCATTTCATATTATTCATTTTACTGCCTCCATACTGAGGGATACAGGACATTTAATAAACACATGTATTCAAAGCCACTTTCTTCACCCTCATGATTTTAATTTTTTCTCAAATTTTCTTTCATGGTGCTCCACAGATCGTGCTGGCTTACACCACAAGGGAATTAACACTTTTGCCACGCTTTCTCCTACCACCCTCTGTCTCTTCAAAGCTGGCCCATGCCTCCATCTTTCCTGTTCCATGAGGATCATCACACAGGGTGACACAAAGTATATACAAAACTTACTTTAACTCACTTTTAATGAAATTATATGTTCATGTAGCAACAGAACTGCAGCATCCAACTTGTGTTGAAAAAGAAAAGTAAAGCAAAGTATATTGCATAGCAGGGTAGGCGAGGCGGCACAAAAGGCACCTTCTAATCTCACCAAATGATTCTGTACCAAAAGGGACATGGAGAGAGACAGCTTTTAGGGTCAGCATTGCTGGACAGAAAGAGGACAAAAATAAACACTACTTTACGTTACATTACTTTTTCTGCAGACCAATCCATTAAACACTTACTTAGATACAGAATTTATAACAAAAAATGTGGCATAATAATTTAGAGAAATAAAGTATCAAACACTGAATTATGGTTGCCACAGTCAGCTTACAATAATTCAATGTTTATGCACAGTGTAACATGGATCCCAAAACTGATAGGCCTTTTCTATTCGTATCCAAACATGAATAATATCAAATGGAATGATGATTAAACAATGAAATGATGTTATAATGTGAGGTTTCTGTGCCATTGGACAATATAAATACTACAAGGAACCTGCCAATACAATAACTTTCATTATGTAAGCAAATAATTTACATGTTTAATTAAAGTTGGGAAGTAGCATTAGCTTTGTGTGACTACCAAAAAAAAAAAAAAAAAAGCAATCAACAACCAAATCAATCATATAATCATATCTCTGTTATTCAAATGGAAAAAGTGGCAAACCTCAAATATTCTGATCAGTTTTAAAAACCAGCATCTTATGAAAAAATATTAAATCGCAAGACTGAAATTTTTATGCACAACAAAGCTAGAAAGATTCTGTTGTCTCTTTTGACCTCTGGTAATAAACTGGGCATCAGCAATGCCAAAGTTGGCAGAACAATAGATCCAAACATGAGTTGTGAAAAGGTCAAAACCAACCCATCTGTCTTAAAACAAAATGACAAGTATATTTTATGCAAGCTGTTATCACCTTCTCATAGGGGTCTTTGTATCTTTTATGCATTGAAAGAAAAGAGTAAATAAAATCTTATTAAAACTGATATTTTAAGAAGAGTTTACTGCAGGTTTTCATTGGCCTTTTGGTTAGCATCTGAATTTGAATGAAAAGTGCATTCCACTTGTCCAAATCCTAGCTGTTCAGAAACTGGGCTGGATATACATGCAGAACTAAACAGTTTGTGAATAGTGCATTGCTAATAACTAGAACAAGTATCTTAAAAAAAAAAACAAAACCCAAAATCAATTAATAAATTATGAATCCAAGATTCTCTATTAAATAAAACTTAACGCCCTGCTAAACTCCATGTAATATGAATTTTCCAGCCATTTTAGCAATCACATGGAACACTTATCGTTTTCATGCTTTCACTAAATTATCTTATTTCCAGCATCCTACTTCAATATGGTATCACCCACTAATGTGCTGGAAGAAAAAAAATAAAAACACCTCTATAAAGAAACAGGAAAAAAGGATTTGTATTAAACCTGCATCAGCTGGAGAAGAAACAACTCTAGTTTCAGTTACCTCTGGATCTGAATATAAAGTCATATTTTTTTCGTGCCATTCTTCAAATTTCACCTTTTCAGGAGAATATTCTAGCAAGATCCTCTTGTGGAGGAGGGTGCAGTGGTAGCTGTGGCTACAGGCAGGGTCAGACCTAAGAGAGCACAGAGAGACAACATCTGGGCACCTCTCTCCAAGCCTCTTTCCTAGAAACCTCAGTGGAATATTTATGACCAAAGCCTCTCATCCAAAAGAGAGCCTTGGCAGCAGGAAGCATGTGTGGATCTCAGTGTCATCCCTCTCATTCCCTGCCAGATTGCCTGCATAAGTTTCTCCTCCTCCACCCCCTAGCTTAGATGTGATACTGTGCAGATGAAGTCAAACCCACTTATTTTGGCTTTGGGATGGCAAGAAACAAACTCATCCATCACTTTCTGCCATTCAGGCCTCTAGAATCATCACCAATATGCTGTCCTGGGAAAACATTTGCCTACTGGCAGCTAGCTGACAGCAGCTTTGCTGTTTGTATTTTAAGATTCCCTGGAATATAGGACAGCTATCATTAAAATTATCCTAGATTCTATTCATACCTATTTAGAATTTAAAACTGGGTGTCAAAGTATGCCTGTCTGTATCAAAAATTAGCTAAAGTTATCTTAAGTAATTCATTTTCTTTATTATTATATCCTGTTTTTCACATATTTTGGCGTCACTGTTAATTTACTCAACTTAGACCTACTTTGCAGCATGCAGAAGTACTTTGTGTTGCAGGAATGTGTTAATTAATGAAAACATTTATAAAATGTTTAGAATATCTTTCTTTTTCAATTTTTGACTGAAATTGAAATACCTCATTACGGATGGCATATTGCATAAGATACAAACACACATAACATAAGATCTCATGTTGATGTAAAGAGCGCAGGGTATTATCAGATTCTGCTCTTCAACCCTTCTCGTGGCACCTTACAAAGAAAAATATTTTTCAAGCAGTAAGGTATAAAACAAATAATTGCTTAATTACAAAATTGTCTTTTACTTGAAGTTCATGTTTACTCTTATATTTATTTCAACACATTTAATTTTCCTAGATTTCTACTACTGCCATTACTACTTTCTGTACTATTATATGTAGATATCTAGATTTCTACAGCTTTATGCCCCAAGATCATGAACTGTAATATCAATGGTTATTTAAATAGGCTACAGTTTTCGAAGTATGCAGCTACTTCTTTGAAAGCTGTACATTGTTATATTCTGCTAAATGACATTAATTATCCTATGTCAAATCTGCAAGCCCTCCTACATTCGCACATATATCTACAATGCTCAAACCTATACAGTTTTCTTCTATGCTTTACAAAGGATTCTTCTGGTTCAAGAACAAACATGAAAAAAAAAAAATTTCTAGATTAAGATTTGCTAGAATAATTCAGTCAGGCCATTTGGATTAATCTCTATTAAATTCTATTAAGACCTTTTCCTAAGGGTAGCGTTTTCATATAATGAAATCCTGTAAACACAAGGTCAGACAGTGAACCATGGCTAAGCTCCACAAAATTAAATTCAGGAAATTCAAGGGTTTCCTTTTTGTTCATCTAATGTTTGGATAAGTCATGGTCAATGCTACATAGGAGATACCTGGCAGACATGTGTCTTTGCATACTTGTGCAGCAAACAAACCGCAATCTCATCTGGTTGGGCACGATGGGACTCTTGGCCCCTGTAACAAAGTTCTTTCAGCCTTCACATCCAGGCTTCTCCAAGGAGACTGCAAGGCTAGGGAGGGGCAGGGCTGCCACTGGCTCATCTTTTGTCTTTCCGTGGCAGTGGTGTAGAGAGTAGCCAAGACTGACGAGTCCATTTTTTAGTCCTGGCCTCAAAAATATCAGAATGCGGTAATTTTGAAAAGTACAATACATCAAGCATGAATAGAAAGCGATTACTTGATATTAAAATATATTTTTTAAAACACCCAACATTAACTCTGAAGATCACCTACACTGAGGTCAGTGGTAACAAAAGAAGAAGCCTTCACAAAATCTATGTCTGAAACTCTTTATTTCAGCCAATCTCCATTAGTCAAGAAAAAAATTCTCCAAGTCATAGAGAATTAAAGTTTTTCATGTGCTAAGTTGGGGTAATGTGATGTGAAACTGGCATTTTCACAATGATGGTTGCACTTCTAGCTGGAAATAATCCTTTGGGTTTTAATCATTCAGAGTAGTAGCATTGGAAGTCCTCAAAACTTCTCCTTTGAACTATTTATCTAATTCAGGAAAGGAGAGTTCTCTACTTCCAACACATGAGTAGCATTTCAAAAACAATGAAACAACTTCTCCACTTAAAATTCTTCATTTTAAAAGAGACTTTATTGAAGGAATCAAGGAGTCCGGCTACTTTTCTCATATGTTCCCTACTTGGCAGAAGTGAACAGGGCATTATAAACTAGCAAAAAGCAGCATCTTTTTTTTTTTTTTTCTGTCTGTTCAATAGATAAATAAGCATGAGTGGTTGAAATGGCCATGAGAATATAAATGGAAAAAAAATCCTCTCAAAATTCAAAAGGAAATGCTTTAGGACAGACACATTCACTGTTATTATTTTCAACAGGTATTAAAAACAGTCCTGGGTGTTCTGATCTCTGTTACCACAAAAAAATTGTCTCCATTTATAGAGAAAGAACCATAAAGCTCTGCATGAAGCTTTTGAGGTCTACCGTTCCTGATTTTTCTAATGTCATGAGGGAAAAAAGAAAAAGAAAAAAAAAGTTAGTGTTGTACAAAAAAGAGCTTGGCAAAAGGCACTTCAGGCTAGTCAAAAATTTATGTTGTTTTGCAAGCTAATAAATCTAATATCACTGAACAATTAATTACCTGCATTTTAGGAAGTAGATTCAATGCTATGCCTGGCAGCCTCTTACCAAGAAAGCCATTCTAAATCTGTTTAAATGGGACACGTGACAAGGGATGATCCAATACACCTCTTGCACTTTTTGTGGTGCAACTTAGATATGTTTAGGTTTGGTTTTTTTTAACAACCAGAGGGTAAGAGAAATTGAGGCTCATACGCCTGATCCAAGATTTTATTACGACCTGAACCTTTCTGAAAATGCTGCATCATGAGGCAGGTGTGGCGTAGAGTCATCCTCTGCTGGCAAATAACAGAAGTACATGGATGAAATAGTACCTGCTCTAGGAGCAAGGTACTCAAGTTATCCAAGAGATGTGTCTGCAAATCCTTTAGCAGACCTATTTTTGATAAGCTTATCATGCTTTAGATTTCACCTGCCTGGTAACCTGGCTGAGGTTGAAGAGAAGCCTGCTTTTAATAACAGGTAAATAGTATGAATATTCAGTCCACCTCAGATGCATTAGTAAACCAGACTTAGAATTTTTTTAACTGAATAAATCTCCTGAAACATTCAACAGGTAAATCTAGAATCCAGTTACTGAAAGTGTGAGGGAATAAACTCCCTTTACTATCATATCCGAGGAACCTGGAGCACTCAGTAGAATTGAAGGAAATACATAACTGGTAACAAGTAGGTAAGATCAGCTCTGCTGGAAGCAGAGTCTCATAATAGGACATATTTTTTTTTTCCTAACAGGCAGAATTATTGGTGAAACCATAGTTAAAAAGTACAAGTTATTGCCAAACAATTTAAAAAAAGATAAAAACAAACAAACAAAACTAAACAAAACATGAAGACTGATTAATCCTCCTATCTTTCCACAGGTCTGAAACAGCAAGAATTAGTCCAACACTGACAATTATCTTGTATAATATTTATTTTTCCGTAGAGGAAATTGTGAGGTCAGTGCAAATAATTAAAATACATTTTAAGCTGATTAAAATACATATTTTATGCAACGCCCACACAAGGAGAAATTTTGCTTCGGTAGGAAAAAGGGCAATTCAGCTGTGGGCTGTTTTGATGTGTGTAGTATGAGTTGGCAGTACTCTTTGATCTATGTCCTTCAGGCAAATTTGACATCTATTTCACCTGAGGCAGGCACAGATTTTTTGAAGGGTATTTCTATATAATTAATGAATGACTGCTAGAAGTCATGTCATTGTCCTCCTCCGCCTCTTCAGATCCGATTTGCAGGCCAGGTGAATCTCATGACATGTCTCCTGGTAAATCAAGCCAGGAGAAGAAATGCCTGAAATAGTCCCCATCACGCTGACACCAGAAAATCTAGATGATGAGTGATTTGGAGAATCTGAGCAGAAACTCAGCTTAGCCTTACATTCATTTCAGAAAAGGGTAGCAATTTTGAAGAAAATTCAATATTTCAAATAGTATATTGGATAGATTCTGTGCAGAAAAAAACCCCACCACAACTCCTTTAAATAAAATCTGTTTTTCCCTCTTAGTTCTCTTACTTCTGCTTGTATGCATTTGCTGTATTTCTTTCTGTAAAAGACTTCTTTGATATAATATCTGTTTATTTTAACTATGAAATACTTATTTCTATGGCAAAGAATTATGTACTAGTCTTATTACACACCCAAGTTCACTTCAAAGATGGGCCGTGTGACCCATTGGTGTAAGGTGATGGACATTTTTATAATTGCCTAGATAATTAAAGTAAATTGTGGACATAAAACCAGGATCACTATCAAAACAACTGTGAGCCTTCCTGATTGTTGCCTTAGCAAAGTTCTCACTCTGGATGTCTCTTCTGGTGATTACAAGGTGAACTTCTTTATTTATTTGCCTTTCATTCCACACATTCTACTGTAGCAAAAATAGTCTACCCATGCGTAAGAGCTAATCAATCAGGAAAAAGTAAAGGATAAAATATTTATGGAGGCAAACAATCCAGAGCAAAAAGAAAAAAATAAAGCCTGCCCTTTCCCCATGCAATTTGATTTGCTGAAAATCTGAAAACATTTCTACTCGCTAGTCTGCTACAGCAATTTGAATCCTTTTTATCTTCCAAAGAGCAGCTGTGCAAGGTTTTGTTTTGTGCAAATTCAGCATAAAAATGAGAAATTAGTTATCCACCTATAAATATTTTTATGCTTTTGATGAACAGTAAATTCTTTCAGTAGTTGTCCTAAGGAGGAAGGGATATGGCCAGAAATATATTTAAATATTGTGGGTTTGCAGTACTATTAAATGGAAATAGGGAGTTAAGTTTTTGCTTTTCCTCTGGGCAAGGAATGTTGTGCATCTCCCGCTTAATTTTACTGATCTTCTTTTGGCCAAAACTGAAAATTCATTAATTTTAGCCAGACTGAAATAATGTGGTTGTTTTGCAGTGATGATGTTTCACGCAGTGCTTAATAATTAATATCTGACTGCATATTAAACACACAGCAAGGTAGTTGATGCCTTCATGCTAAAGAAGAATACCTAGGACATGGAAGTTTCCTCACAAACTTCTACATAACATAGAGCTCTTCTGAAATATAATTTCTATTAAAATAGGCAAAAAAAAAAAAATCCTCCAAGAAAAAAATCTGATTCAGATAGACACATAGAGATAGATATACATATACTCTCACACAGATATACATATGTATGGTATAGATATATACAAATCTATGTTAAGAAAGTTCAGAGCAAGATAATATAGGTAGTTAGAAATCACAGGTATAAATTAAATGAGATTTTTTTAAAAATAAGTTTTATACTTACCATAGAGCATATTAAAAGTACCATTTAGGGCAGTGAACATACATCCTCGCTATACTACCGATGTACATGCAACAACTTCCTTAATACCTATCAGAAGAATAATTAATGTGTCTTTGCAAAAACAAAGGCAAAAGACTGGACAAACTGGCAAATTATTTGATAACAAGGAGAAATACCTCATCTCAACATTCATACCATACACATTAAGTGAAAAAAGAAGGTTAAAAACATAGAAGTAAATTGATTTCAGTAGGTTTGAGAAACGAAAAGCCATTATCTTATCTTTGGAATGCTAGTCAAAGAAAAATGTTTAATAGAATTCAAGGGCAATACTAAAAATCCATTTTTAATGCATCAAAATATATTAACTGTATTTTTTCTTCTTCTACAATAAGAGAACTCATTGACTTGCAATAGGGATTCCTACTTCTTCATCCATAATGGAAAATCTCTACCTTACCAAAAAATAAAATTTGCTCAATCACCGTACTTTTGACCAAGATGTATTTTCTGTCCCAGATGGTTTCAGGTTATGGTCTTAATCTCACAAGAAAAAAAGATAAACCAAAGGCAAAGCAACAAAACCCACACTGAAGTGAAACCTAAAGGAAGCTGCTGGGGATGGGGGGTTAGGTTTTTTTGTTTGTGGATTTCTTTTTTTATTATTATTACCTGTTTAGTTTTGGGTTTTTTGTTTTGTTTTTAATAACCACACTTGTATCTTTCCTCTCTGTGTCCTGACTAGGGGTGTATCTTTCTGCTTTAGAACAGCAGACTCATTAATCCACTGAAAAGACACTGAGTAGCATCTGAAACAATGTCAGAAATGAAATATAATAAATAAAAAACTTAACCAAACCCCCATTTCTCTCTCTGGATACTGTTGTAGCTTATCCTTAGCTACATGGCAAAATCCTTCATAGCCACTGTCTTACATTCCATTCTCACCAGGGAAAGAAAATGGATGGAAAACCCTCGGATGAAGATTAAGAAAGGGAGATCGTTTACCAATCACCATCACAGGGAAAAAATAAAAACATTACTTGAGGAAAATTAACTTATTTCCAATTTAAACAGAATTGAATGGTGATAAGCAAGGATGAAAACTAAAACACCTTGCTCCCACACCAGCCCTTCTTCCCAGGCTCAACTTCATACCTTCATTCCCTTCACCCCAAGTGGCACAGGGGGATGAGGAAAGGGGGCTGTAGTCAGTCCATGACAGCTCCTTTCCAACACATTTTTTCCTACTCCAGCATGGATCCTTCCACAGCCTGGAGTTCTTTAGGATCAAACTACTCCTGCATAGAGCCCTCTCCACAGCCCACATTTCTTTCAGGACATTCCCTCCTGCTCCACTGTGGGCTCTTCCATGGACTGTGGGGGAATCTCTGCTTGGATGCCAGGAGCAGCTCCTCTCTTCTTCTTCACCAACCCTGGTGCCTGCAGCATTTTCTCTTGCTCTTTTCCCCCCTTTTCCTCAGTCTATCTGGCATTTTTTTCTGCTTTTTAAATAAGTTCCCTGAGGTGTCACCTGAGGGGCTGAGCAGTGCCCTTGGAATCAACACGATCCATCCATGTAAGGCACAGGCAGTCCCAGCTGTCCCTCACAGAGGCCACCCTGAGCCACCAAGCCCCATAACAACCATTACAGACAGAAACACCTTGTGTTGGGAGAGCACAACGTTTAGGAGGCAGGTTCCCCACCCTACCCCAGCTTTAAATCTGTGTTTTCTGCTTTTCTGTGTGACAACCAGCACTATATGTTCCTCAGTGGTCAATAACAGTGGAACAACCTTGGAAGTGATGCCAGACAGGCGACTGCCATCACAGCCTCTCTGTAATACCTACCAAAATGAATGACACTCTTAAAACTCCTGCTATTCTTGAATAGCATCTCAGCTAGATGCTCCCAAGGATTTCACAAACTGATATGATTTTTCAGTACTTCACAGAAAATATTATCATACAAATTATGAAAAAATATTTTAGGAATTTTTTTGTATCTGTTAGTTATCAACACTCTAATATCAGAAAAGGCTCCACTTTGTTCTGGTTTTGGCAATGACGGTCATGTCTAATAAAGTGGTGTACTGTAATTTGTATTTTTTTTCCCACTGGCACGGTTGGAGAATATTAATTTCAAATTTGAAATGGATTCATCCCAGCTGCCATGAAACCATTTACGCTTTAAAAAACAGCGAGATTTTCCAAATTGCTTGGAACTTGTTCAGGTGGTTGGCAGAGAGTTGTCGCTGCAGGTAGCAAAGCCATTCTGCTCAATACAAAGGCCAGGCCTCTACATTTATTGGTTTTATACTTCATAATAAAATTATAATTCACAGAGATGCTGAGCTAGAGAAGTAAATAAACCTTCCTGTGGCTGTGCAGGCTTCTCTGTGGATTACATCCAAGGACCCTTGGATCCCACTCAAGGCTTTACCTCGGATGTTTATGCATAGGCATTTCTAAGGCACTCAACACTCTAGTATCATAATCCTTCGAGAACATAATAGGACAAGCTTTCCAATATGCTTCAAAATAAAAGAAGGGTCATTACACCTTTTTACAAGTAGAACTATCTAGTCCAAGTACTCAAAGGGCTCTCAAAAGTGCAAGGACCTCTACTCCTTTGCTTAGTCACCTGAGAAATATAATTTATGATTAATCTAAAGAAGAAAGGTAATTAAATGGAGGGGTGGGGGAAGGGGATGTAGCTGGGGGAGGGCTGGAAACTTTCGGTTTATTGGAGGAGTCCATTTGTCCCAGAGCATGGATAGCACATTGTCAAGGTACACATTCATACACACACGGGGCATTGAAACATCCAGAGCAACAAACGCCACACAGCTCCCCTTCCGTAGCCCAAGAGCAGCCCCTTCTGTGGCCACAGTGCAGAAATGACCGTGACTGAGAAAGATGTGCGACAGGGCTGAAGAGGAAACTGCATTAATGTCCAGGGCTTAACCAGAGCAGTGGGTGCCAAGGACAGCCTCACAGGACATGTCATATCTTCTGCAGTTCTGCAATGCTCAGGCAGGAACTGCTTGCACCATGAACCTCTGCTGTGAAGAGGCTCATTAAGAGACTGGAGCGCATCTTATTTTACCTTTCTTAGGTATTATGAAAATTTTCGTTATTCAATTCTTACATTAGTTTTATCAACAAACTCCAGTTACTTTAAAACCCAGAGGCAGAGTACCCTTGACCTGAATTTAATCATATTGTCAAAATCCGTGTATCTCTATAAGTGTACCTTAACTGTACAATTACTGCTTGTTCGTTGGTTTCTTATTTATTGCTTTTTGAAGGAGTGAGAAAGTGATAGATAGTGGTGAGGATAAAATATCTGTATAGTTGCAAATCTCAAGTTGTAAGAAACATCTATACTTAATATGAGTCATTTGACACTTAAGTACTGCTCTTTTTTTCTTACCTGATTTCAACCCTGTCTAGTTGAACTCTCTTAGGATCATTTCATTTTGTGCTTAACTTTTTCTTAATCTTTCCAGATGTTAAGAATATTACAGTTTAATTGAGAAGTTGAGTGTGAAAGAATAGAGTATTATCCACATATTTTTTTAATTGTGGAGATTGAAGGACATTTCCAAGGCCATGTAAAACAAGAAAAACTTTAAACTGTTCATCATATTTACCCTCTTACAATCTATCACAAGCCTGTTCTTCTATATGTTATACTCAGCCTTAATCACAGAATAGGCAGCAGTATCTTATTTTTTCTTATACATTTAAACAGATGATCAAAGGCTGCTGCTTGATTGCAATACAAAAACGGGAACACTTTCGTATGTGTATTTGTTTTCAACACAGAAGCAGAACAAAAATCCAAAACTGAGATTCTTATGACAGACACAAGAGCCTTCCAAAAGCTTCTACAGGTCAAAGAACTTAAGATATTTCATATTTGTTTTGAGTATAGCCGAAGACTTGAAAGCCCCTCTGCACATTACTTTCCTGTCATCCCTTCTACATCTGTCTCTTACAATATACTTATCTATTTGAGTTTTTATGTTGTCTCTGTTTCTAGGTTAAACAGAGCAGAAGTGAAGGAATAGTCTGAGAGTTTCTTAGCTGCTAAGTTTGTGAACAGTTCAGGAGGTGACTAAAGACTTAGTATATTCTGGTGTAAAAAACATGAAAAAAAACCCACAATACTATGAAGCTCCTAAAAAAAAAGAGGACCTGGACAACATAGGAATCCAGCATATAGCTAAACAACTGAAAATAATCTTCTGTCTCTGAACTTGCAGTCAATACAACATGTTACTTGTCTGTAACTGTAAAGCAAATATTTCCACTTTCAATTATTGCTCCTGTCGTGCAATAAACAGTAGCAGAAACAAAGTACAAACCTTCATAATTTATCTATGGAGCCTTTATCTGGATAACAGATGCCACCATGCTAAAGTGGCTTCCAAATGGACTCCTGAGGCTTTTGTCTTTTTATCCCAGAATAAATTAATCTAATTATTTTTTATTTTCTTAAGAAGGTGGTTTTTGGTACAAGTTTTTAGCTTAAAAAAAAAACAAACTCTATCAAAAAATGAATTCAAAACACCCCAAAAATGTGCCTTAGGAATCATTTAGAAGAGGAGTTATTTTAGACCAAGGAGCTGGGTTTTTTTCATGTGTACAAAAAATATTTTACCTTTTAAGAAAAAAAAAAAATTCCTTTGCAGAAGAAATATGTTGGCTTGTGTGAATTTCAATATTGGTTATTTTAAGGCCCTCTTTGTTAACCTAATTACACATTGAGTATTCTTATAGAACTGTTCATAAGTAACCGGAGAAGTCAGTGTGAATATGTGAAAGCAGGGTCAGGCTGTTATGCCCTGACTGACCCACAGAAGGGAGCATTTAGTTATGTAAATGAAATTAAAATTAAAGCAGACACAAGAGATCATGTTGTCACTACAAAATTATGATGTTATATTTTTTACTGATGATTGTGAGCCAGAATAGACAAACTCATGACTTCAAGAAACAACAGCTGGCCACTACAGCATCTTGTGTCTTAAGTATTAGGACTAACAATTTAATATATGTCAGTGTTTATCTACTTCAAAACAGGAAAGGGCTTTGCTCACACAGTAATGGGCTTTTGGAAAGGTACTAAGTAAATAAAATTAGAATAGAAAAATATTGTCTTTTGTTCTTAAGGAAATGGACTCTTTTTTCATAAGAAGCCCATAAGAGGAAGCTAGGAGTCAGCATTAAATCGTTAAACACTGCAAGACCATGAAACCTTTTTATGATTTATGTAAATATACTGTGCTGAGGTGAGTCTCTGTGTACCTTAACACTTTGCCATGCACTCCAGTACAGGGCTTTCAGAGATCAAAAGGCCCAAGGCCCTTCATTTGACAAAAAAACATCACGATGAACCAGCACAGGCATTTGTTGAGAGAACCTGGCTTAATTGCCGCGAAAGATTAAATCGGAACCTGTGTATAACTAAGAGCAGAAAGAATCCCAGATAAGCTCATTTTCCAATTAGAAGGTTACACAGCCTGCCTAAAGGGCAGGAACAGGTAGCAAAGCACACCAAAGTTATCCAGTGTAAGCCAATGGGAGATGCTGCTTGATGATACCGTCAGATCATAACAGGCTGGTACGCGGATCACTGCAAACCGGAACAGAGCACACCTAAGAATCATTCTGGGCATCTGTCATGGGTTGAGCATGAACCAGTGGTGAGGGTTGGACACGCCTCCAGATCCCATATTTAAAACAGAGAAAGCCACGAAAAGCTCTCTTTTACTTCCAGCTTCCAAGCGGGTAACTGGGTGTCCGTGTGGTCCAGCGAGGCCGGGCCCGGCCCGGCCAGGGTGGCCCAGTCCCGGCCCGGCCCGGCCTGGCCCATGGGCTCGGCTGAGACCTTGCCGCCGCCGAGTTACAGCTGCAGCCCGGCCAGCAAAAGCAGCTCGGGCCGGGCGGGCTCTGCCACGGATCTGGGCCGGCCCGGGCGGGGCGCGGCGCGGGTGGAGTCCTGCTGCCACAGAGTTCTGCCCGCAGCTGCCGGGCAGGGAGAGGGAAAGCCATCGGCCCGCGGCGTGCTGCCGCTGAGTTTTAACCTAGCTACTGTGATCCTGGCCGCCTTTTCCAACGCGGCCTGACATCCTGCACTTCTTATGTCCCGCCGCCCGGCACCGGATCACCTGACCATCCGCAGAGGCCCAGAGAGGTATTAACTCTTTCCGTGCTCAGATAAAACCTACAGATACCAATCCTCCAGGGAATAAGAGAGGGGAGAAGGGTGAAGACACTTGAGGAGAACAACATGGAGACTCCAAGGTCAGTGAGGAAGGCAGAGCCGAAGCCCAGAAGGAGGAGAATGAGGAG
>VZTG01002324.1:0-154260 GCA_013397845.1 Melanocharis versteri | reverse complement strand
GGAAAGATGGAAAGTGGGGAGAGGAAGAGTGTTTTGAAGGTTTATTCTGATTCTTATTATTTTCCTTTTAGTTCTGTTAATGAAGTTAACTTTATGCTCTTTAAAGTTTTGGGCCTGCTTTGCTTCCTCCTAATCCATATCTCACAGCGAAAATTGAATAGATGATTTTAGTGGGTACACTAGTGTTCAACTAGAACCAAAACCGAGACATTACTTGGTGCGTTGGCCGGGAAACTTGAATTGGCGAACTAAACCCACTACACTTGATTGGTGTTCCCGCCCGGTTTCGAACTAAAACCGTGACAGCGTCACTCCTCTGTGGAGGTCCCAGTTGACAAAGTCTCACTCCAGAGCTGAATGTTTCACCCCAGGAGTTGTAAACTTGGTGTAATTGCAACATGAGCTGAACTATTATAATCAGTTTGGAGATAGTCTCAGTCTCACATAAGAAATCTCAGATAATTTTGAAATTAGGTTTTGATAATGATGAAAAAAAAAAACAAACAAAAACAAGTCAAATGCTTTTGTGGCATCTATGGAGTCTTACAGGGTCCACAAGAGGAATTAATAAAAATTACGTGCAGTGTTACTAAAATCAGCTTCAAAGCGCTTCTAAAAAATTAGGTTTTTTAAAAAATGCCTTGTAGTTTTACAGCAAAATTTATACAATTAATCTCAGCTAACTTTAGGGCTCTATAAAACATATTATGGACACTAAGGTAGTAATTTTGTATTTTCTTTGTGGCAAAGTGGTAAGAAATAGCCACTTTCAAGATGTAATTAATTTAGCTTCTTTTAGATATCTACTTCAGGATGCAAGTAATTATCTCAGTGATACTGATTAGAACTCTGCTGATTACAACAGACACTTGGAATGATTACCTTAGAGACAGATACCGCCAGAGACTAAGATATGTAACAAACCTTTTGAGAAGGCAAAGGAAGGATTTTGAATCTAAGTCAGAATGACTCAAATTCAAATTTGTCGCACGGAATGAAAGCTCCAACTCTTCCCCATCTGACTGTGACCACATGTCCATGTGTTGTTTTCCCAGGAGAATGCTTGGGCAGGAGATGGGGTAGCTGTGGCTGCAGGGGGCTGTGGGACAGGCTACAAGTAAGGCCCCAAGCCGAGTTCTCCATGTGGGATCTGCTATTCCTTGCAGTGAATGTGGCAATTGGACTCTGCCCTTGAACAACTTTTTGTGCCAGTACACTGTCGGTTAAAAGAGAATGGCTGCTGCCATTCCTTTATTTTCAGGACACATTTACACATCCAAACCCAACACCATTTCTCACTCTGGATACTTTTCAGAGCTCAGAAATTAGTTTGCTAGTAGTACAGAATGCCTACAAGTTAGACACATCTAAATTCTTTTTCAGATTTGTCCCAGAGTTCTAGGTGTAGTAATGTCATCTAGATATACAGCGACACACAGATGCCAAATCTTGAGAGATGGATATTTACTCAATTAACAAGTCTGCGAAATCAAAGTTAAAGATATGAAGGTCAGAGCCTACTGAAAATTAAACTACTTCACCTTGGCCAGAATTTGCTTTCAGTCTCCAACATGGAGATATGACAACTTTGATTTTGTTTTCACCACAAGATTTCGTCCTTTTAATTTATTATCCAAAACTGGTTAGATATAATAATTCTGAGTCAAAAATCTTAGTGCTCCTTTGAAAGTATATTTCATATCATATAGCATGTGCAGGATCAATCTTCCAGCATTAATATAATCAAGGTTGTATTAGCACACTATTTGCTGGTAATTGACACCTAATATACACCTAAGTAGAAATCAAGTCTATTTTCATTTTCTAAGGCATTCCACTTAATGTATAACTAGTTCTAATTTTAGTGGTCATAGTGAATTTCTTAATAATTTTAGAATGTATTGTTACTGATTAATACTTTAGTTCCTACTGCTATGGTGTAAAAAATATATCAGTTATGATGTTAAATGGTGCAAAGTTGTTCCATCATTGATATGAACTTACAGCATATTTCATATGTGATACGTTTTCTAGCTTTAGGTGCATCATTTTTAGGTGAGTGGTTACTGGATAATCATAATTTCTCTGATATTTTTCAAGCAAGCAGAGAAGTTTCTAAAGCAGTTTCAGAAGGAAGAAATGAGGTTTGTTGGCAGAGGCAATATCTTTTATTAGACCAGCTGATATAATGGGGAACAATCAAGCAAACTTCATAGCACTCAGTCATGTAATCAATTCTTTTTGAAAAACCTATATGAGCAGAAGAGTAGAATTTGAAATCTTATTTTAACACTTCATGCGTGGAATAGAAGGAATGTAATTTTGAAACAAAGCAACTTTAAAAGATATATCTTCAATTTGTAGATTTAAGTATTTATAAATAATATTTTTTTAGAATAAGGCATTACTTTCTGTTAGTGTACTTCCAGTAACATCATGGGACATAATCAGATTTTAGTCCTAGAAAAAATACTTTTTCTACATATTTCCTCTATATTATACACCTTATAAAAAGCATAAGATATTTCATCTTCATGTAGAAACAAATTTCAGGGTCATCAAAAACAGAGGGGAAAAGAAACATATACAGGCATCTGTGTACACATAATGGCTACTAAATAATTTTCTATATATTTTTATATATATATAAGTATGGGCATTTGGTTCAATAATTTTTCACCCTTCAGCATTAAGCCATTCACAGTGTACAGAAAAAACAAATATTTTTTAAAAGGGAAAAAAACCCCAACTATATACAGGTAATATGGGAGACTGCAAGAATTCAAGGGTGATATGTAACATTACAATGAATGTAAAAATGAAAGAAACTCAGAATTAAGGTAGGATAAATGTGCTGACATTAGATTCAACATTAGGAGATCTTCAAAAAGCTCACAATTAACCTTGTTCATCCTTGCCATACGATTTTCTGATGATTTAAAATTTACAGAGGTTGAAGAAAATTACTACTTTTCTCTTAGTAAGTGTGAACGATATATTCCTTTCCTCACCACAAGAAAAAAAGTCTCAAAGAAAAGCGATGGAGCAGGTGAAGAGACTAGAGAAAAAATCTTTCTTATGAAGAGCAGCCAAGGGAGCTGGGGATGTTTAACCTGGAGAAAAGAAGGCTCAGGGGGGACCTTATCACTCTCTACAACTCCCTGACTGGAGAGTGTTATCCATTTGGGAATTTGTCTCAGGAGTAACAAATAAGTTGAGCCAGAGAAGGTTTAGATTAGTTATTAGGAAAAAAGTTCTTCATTGAAAGGGTTGTCAAGCACTGGGACAGGCTGCCCAGGGAAGTGGTGGGGTCGCCGCCCCAAAGGTATTTAAAAGATGTGTAGATGTGGCACCTGGGGACATGGTTTAGTGTTGGGCCTGTCAGTGCTGAATTAATTGCTGGACTCAATGATCTTAGAGGTCTTTTCCAACCTAAATGATTCTAGGAGTCTAGGATTCTATGAAATATAGCAAAGGCTGCTAAACACAGGGAGCTATCTATAGCTTAGTGTGTCCCTGAACTTCCCTTTTCTGGAGGGTGGAAGGAACCAGCACTACCAGCTTCTCTTGATTATTCTTTCATAAGCATTTGCTGTAGCCTGCCTTTAGACACAGGACAGACAGTTTCATGTCCTTATGTTTCGACCTTACAAGCTTAAAGTGCTTTAATTTAGTGCTTTGAGTGCTCTGTAGAAGTCAACACACACACAATTATATACATATATATATATATAGACACCAGTGATATTAAAAAGATTAAAACTGAAGATACCAAAAATTCAAATCAATTTCCTATGCTTGGGAAACAACACTGGAATGCTAACTGAAAAATAAAAGCTCACTGTACATCTCACTTTATATTCAAAATAAAAGTAAAATAATGGGTAAATTAAATAAATCTAAATACAAGTAGAATAGGGAACTGTCTGTCATCAACATCCTCTGCAGTATGTAGTAAACTGCAAAAAATAGCACTCTCAGCTGTAAAAACAGCTAAAAGGCTAGTGAACTAACCAGCCTTTGGGGGTAAAATCCCTTACCTTCAATCCTGCATAAAAAAAGAGTCTGTCCCTTCATGTTCTATTAAAACTTGGGTCATTTTAATTGATCTTTTTGTACAAAAGTTCTCTAAAATAAAATGCAATGAATCACTTCTGAGAATTCTGTCTGCAACACAAACATCAGGGAACAAAAACTGATCTATGCTCATTTAGGAAAATATAAGAGTATATTGATGCAACTAGAGAGTAGTTTAGTGCTGCTAATAATGAAAAGCCAAAATTAAAGCAGTAGACAGAAAATTAAAGGTATGGGGAGTTAAACTTGCAAACGTAACATAAATGGAAGAAAGTTAGCATATAATTAGAGTTTTTAATTTCTCTTTAAATGTCTCTCAGGTTGCACACCAGGCAATTAGATTTCATTGGGCTTCAATTTACTGTTGGGAACAGTTGAAAGTGTAAGGCTGTGGAGTAGTAAAGGGACTTATTTTTTTTTAATTAATATGCTGAAAGTTACTGTAATGTGAACACAGATTTCAAACTACAAAGAAAATTATGTTAGCCCTTTCTAAAAAAAATATTATTCATAGATCTTAGTTCATTTGAAATATAGCTCTGTAAAACAATATATAGAAATATAGCAATATTTTAAAGTGCTGAATAGAAGTTCTAGAAACAAAACAAAGCAAAACAAAATAATTCCAAAACAATAACAAACAAGGAAAAAAAATCCCAAACAAACAGCATAATTTTACCACTAAATAGCACTGAAAAAACAGAAAATGCGCCAGCATTTTTTCTCCACTACCTCATGGCAGTCTTCCATAGCCAGACTGGTATGGCAGTTCTCAGACACATAAATTCTAATCAGTAGTTTTAACTACTAAATTACAAAGGCCTATCACCAGTAAAAGTAAGTTCGTACGAAAAACGGGCATCAATTGCATAGTGCCAGGAAGAACTGAAGTAACCATGCAGAAGTATAGTTTCTTCTATCCTTAAGGCTCATTGCAGAATTTAGAATCTATGAAATTATCCTTGCTTTCAAGAAAACCATAAGAGTATGCAGGGAGAGCTTAGGGGTTTCATCCATACCAAACATTTTAAAGTGTTTGTTATTATTTATATTACGGTTATTAACTGGGGAATAACATCGTTCACACATAGATATAATTCTTAGAAACAGGTCTTCTGGAGACACAGAGGGAACTAGAGTCAGCTCTTAACAATCCACATTCCAAAGGTCAGTTCCCAGCACTCACATTATTAAAGTTAATACTAGTGCTCAACAACTAAGGTTTTCCTTTCTAGTAAAAAATAAATTGTTATTAAATTGTTCTGCTTTTCCTTTTTTTTTTTCTGAATAGAAGAAACAAATCCTTAACCTTTTTATCAAAAAATTAAATTCCATAGCATACGCAAGACATTTTGGCTTCCCTACAAATCATCAGATAAGGTATTAGAGATCCAGTCTGAGAAATAGAGATTTTAGCCCAGTGAATACGGTTCAAATATCAAAATTATTTAGGAATAACACATTCATTTACTTAGCAATTTTCTCATCTGAAACATAATGACTGGAGCAACTATGTGTATATATCTTTCATCATTATGGTATAAAAATTCAGTATTATAGCTTTGAGAAATGCTACAGGACTTCCATAGCACCATTTTTTATAATGGAATCCTAAAGGAGGTATAGGAGAGGAGAAGCTGGGTGAGAGGTTTTTTATTCGTTTTATCGCTTTCATAATACAGTTGCTGTATACCTCTCTGTAAAGGAGGGATTTGACACCTGTAAATACATGGGCTCGGTGGGAAATTCTGAATTTTGAAATCCATTAAAAAAAAAAAAAGAAAAAAAGCTTGTATATTTTTAGGGGTCCTAAGCAGTCAGAAACTTCTTTTAGAGCCCTCAAATTGTAAACTTTCCTAAATATATGCAAATTGAGCATTTGTAAATTATAAACAAATATGTCATACTCTTATAGCTCATTTACTGAGCAGAACTACTGTAAATCAGTAAAAAGAAAGATATTTCAGATGATTTCATCCCCGAATTCTTAAAAATTAAGCTGAGGAGCACTTACATACTCTAAGGAGGTCAGTATGATAGACACTGTCAACGAATGCCCATCAGGATAAACTCCAGGCAAAATAAAGTTAAAACTGCCATTTCCTTCTAAAATCAAGCCTGACTAGACAGAGAAACCCCATGGCTACTGCCTGTATGTTCTAGTTCCAGTATTCATCTTATTTCTAAGATGAGCACCCTTACTGAAAGGCTATGGGCTGATTACTAAGAGAGAAGGAATAAGTTGATTCCCTCCAAGTTATTCTACTGTGCAAAACTTAATTCAAGCTTCAGCGGGTGAAAGTGAGAGTATAAACAAAACTGGTCATGGAATTTCTCTAATGTGGTGGGAGGAAAAATTGTCTTTAGATCCCTGAAACAATGAAGATTTTGTATTTTACCCAGTGACTTAGAGTGTTTACAGCAGAAATAGTACAATGATGAGGATTTTACCTAGATTTCTATTATATTAAAATGCAAACATACTGTAAAAAATAGAATTGTTCTGAAATTTTCATACAGAAATTGGAAATGAGCTAAAGTTATTCCTTAGATCTATCATTTGTTGTACCCTTCACCTGCAAATGCATATGGCCAACGTTTCAGTTCTAACCCAACCCTGAACAGTTAATAATTGGTAATAGGTATTGTAATAAAACTCACTTAGAAGAGACACATAAACAGGAGAGATCTTAGAGGAGAAATGTGATAATTTAACTGTGTGGTGCAGCTTCAACTGTTAAACTTCTATCATTTACGGCTCTGCAGCTTTTGGCAGAAATATTTATTTCATATATCTTTTTGTTTACTGCATTTATTGTGTGTTATTTTCTAGGTGCATTTTCTCACAGAGAGCAATGCATTCCCCAGAAAAGTATTTCTTGCATCATATCATCAACAAGAAATTGAGGTAATCTTCACTGTATACTGGAGAACAAAATCCCAGTGTCTGGGTCTGTCCAACAGAAACACTGGGAGAAGCATCCTGGCTAGAGCACGCCTTGTATGTCTTTCAAGCTATGGGACAGGCCTGGAAAAGACCCCAAACCATTTGTATCTTTCAAATAGTAACCCCAGTACTGAGTACGAGTGGTTGTCCGTCTAATTGTGGCGTGAATTTAAGACGTATATAGAATCATAGGATTATTTAGTTTAGAAAAGATTTTTGAGATCACTGAGTCCAACCACAAACCTCACTGCCAAGCCCACAACTAAACTGTGTCCCTAAGTGCCACATCTGCACGTAACAGCCCAAAACACATGGACTCAGATCTAGGAACCTACCACAGTACTCCCATGCCCTGCATTTCGATAGGTGCCAAATAAACTCCAAGTGAACTCTGCTGATGGTTCCATTCCAGTTAGTAATACTATAATCTCATTTTTATAGCTTACTTCCAAATGTACTCCATTTCTTCTAACACTGTGAGTGGTGCCAAGCTCAATTCAACAGATTATATGAACCTCAAAATAAAGATGTGTAGTATCTCCAATAAGGTCAAATTGTTTGAAAAGGTAGTAGCATTTCAGCTGCATTTCTCACATAGAAATTCTCAGCAGTAGTTTTCTCTTTTATTGCCAGTTTATGTCAAAGACATACTGTTTAGAAGAGTCTCCCTTAGGAATACTTCTGCTTTCAATAAGAATTAGCACACCATTTCTTCTTCTAACTCTTTCAAGGCTTTGATGTCTTAGCTGAGACACAGCATTTTTTCATCTTGATATTCAGGAATGGAAAGCATGTTTTTATTTATTTCTTGATTTAAATATATTTATAAATAGCTGAGTTTCATGTAATTAGTTGTCATTTCTGGCTTGACATTCATAATTCAAAGGTCATATGCTCCCAGCTGTAATGGCATGTATATTTTTTAAATTAAAAATAAAATTAACCAAAAAATCTCCTCTCTTTTGAGATTATCAGTTGCAGATATATCCTGTATTTTAAAATGCATAAATTATGCAAAAGTAAACCTAGTTCCTCCAGCAGGTTCAGTCAGCATTACCAGCTGAAAAGCTGTATTTTTCATCATTTGAATTTCAGTCATGAAGCCCCAGTGGAGTTGAAATGAGGAGTTTTATAACCCACCTTATCTAATGGATGTAAATCTGTCTTAGAACTTTACATCACTCTGTTTATATTTCAACTCTTTCAACATCATCAGCCTCTGCTCCTGATGTGGACTCTGCAACAAGGTAGGAAGTAGAACGCTACGGAATGTCTGATTCCACTGTCATGTCCAGCTCCAGATCATTGGTGGGTTTCCAGAGCAGTGGTAACTGCAGCAAATGTCCAGAACACATACAGGAGTTTACAGCACCTGGTTCTTTAGCACGCTTTTTTCCTAAACAGTTAGCAGGCTACCTACCTAATTATGAAACAAAAGGCTTTCCTGAGTTGATCGACTTTAATATAACATACAATTGCATACAAGTTGTCTTGATACTATAGTTAATCAGAACGTAGTAATTTGTTTATGACAAGGAAATTCAGTATATTGAAACATTGTTTTTCAGTGTTTCAAAGTTTTAAAAAACTGTGACGATTATAATAGAAAACGTTAAGGATAAACTCTTGAAATTCATTTCAGAAGCATATATATGTGACATGGTTATGAGAAAAGAAAACATGATACTCTATTTTAGTCAAATGAGTTGTTGGGATATATCAATATGGACATATAATGATTGTCTTCCAACTTGAAGACATTTTATAATTATAAATGTTGCATTTGCCACTAAAAGTATTTTTTTCTCTTGTTCATTTTGCACAAAAATGAAATCCTTTTCTACTAATTCAATTTCTTATAATTTAAAGATATAAAGTGTTTAAAAAGTAAAGATCTTATATTTCAAATATTTTATGTATATTCCTGAAGATTCCTTGTAAAAGAAGTTAAAATATAGAGCTAGAATTTTTCATGCCAAGTTTGAGAAGCAATTTAACAAACACATTTGAAGTTTCAGCTTGTAGCTAGTTCATATAATTTTCTCCTAATATAGATTCATTCCTCCTCTTAACATAAATCCAATATTCTTATGAGCAGAGCACTATTAAGGATTCCTTTCACTGCAGTTTGATTTTCAGTAACTCAAGAAATATTCACCACTATTGTCACTGCAAAGCACCAAATCCAGCTGAAAATGAGTGAATGAGCACCATCCAGAGAGAACTCCAGTGTCTTACCTTACATAGAGGTTTATCAACTTATTCCATATTTTATCATCTTCCATTTCTCAGTATAGCATTCCATCTGTGTTTAATCAAAAAATTAAATTACCATTTTAATAGATTGAGATATTATATCTGAGAGTGTGCAAAGATAAAAGCAATGAAGAGCTCTTTTAGATCCATTTTAGATCTATGCAACTATTTTTGGACCATTAAAAAGTGAAGGAACCAATTACAGCCAGCAGAATCAGTACATAGCAGTCTATGAAAATGCAATGAAAAATTCAGGGTAAATAGAAAGCTGAGTAAATAATTGATCACACACCATAAACTATTAGATGGAATCTTGCAGATCTACATTGATAAATTAAATTCTTTGGGAAAATGAGATTATAATTTCCAGTTTTCATTACAGATCACACATAAGAAAAGAAAAAACATCTCAAATTAAGGTCAAACTACTGTTACTTCATGAAATATAATTTTCCTTTTATGACCATCACTTGTAACTACATACAATAAACATAGTCATTTAAAAGACTCACTATCATAAGAAATGCTTTAAAAAATCCAATCAGAAAAGCAGAGAAAAATCAGAAATCCTCTATCAAGACCTCTTACCTGCCTCCATCATAACAACAGATCTGTTGCATGTACAAATGAAGAACAAAAAAATACAATACACCAGGCAGGGGTGGGCCTGGAAATTAGGAGAAAAGACAAAACCCTACATTTACCACACAACCACTTGCACGAGTCTAAGACAACATTTTGCATTTTCTGGCTTCGCTTTCAGCCCTAACAACATAATTTTTGTTATCAAAAACATTTATTTTTGTTATTTTGAATTTTACAATTAAATTAAATGGTGGAAACTGTTCATAGGAGAAGGGTCAGCCTTTATCAGAGCTCATCCATGATCTCAGTGAAAACTCGGCAGTTCCTCAGAGGCAACACTGACACAGGAAGTAGGTTGAAGTCCTCAGGTTCTTATTCTCTTCTCCCATGAAACACCTCTGTCTTGCAGAAAATACAAAAGTACCTTCCTCAATTCCGTCTTCATTTCTTCTCTTCCATAAATGATTTCTGACTGTGATGACGAATGTTTATATGATGAAGAGGATCTGATCACAGGTATTTCTTCACGTGGATTGCTGATCATTAAGCCATATCTGATCAACAATTTCTGTGCTTCTCCCTGTGATTCACTTCACTTTCAGGACATGCAGAGTGCCCTAGGTCCTCTACCCTGTGTATTCCTGATCTGTCAGCACTAGATAAGAAATGCATTCATGTGAGTGGCACTGATACCCGTTGGCATATTTCCAAATAATTTTAGGTTCTCAAATTTCATCACACTGACTGATCTTTGGACATTCGGTTTTTGCATGAGTGGCTATTTTCAGCACCACATCACGAAGACTGACAGCCTTACTGCTTGTCATCGTGCAGTATGGTAGTTGACTGCCCCTGGATAAGGTGACCTGAGGCTTCCCAGTTTGACTTAGCTAGTGTCTGGTCCTGTTTGCTTTTTCAGGATTTTACTACTGCCATGATAGGGTTTACTGGGATACAAAAATGTCCTTGGTTTTATTCTCCCTCAGCCAGTGTGTGTCAAGCTGTTTTATTGACTTAAATCTTGTCATATCTGTACATAAGCTTCTCTCCATACAATTGTAGCTCTGATCTCAGTAGTTAATGTCATCTGCATATTTTTCCTGTAAACTCAAATTATTTTATGTTACTAATTCCAATTTACAGCAGTGCAAGGAAACCAGAATCAGACTTTATGATGTAATGAACTTCAGAATTTAAAAAAAATCAGAAGTGATCTGGTGAAGAAAAGGAAAATAATAAACACAAGGGTGTTATGCCTATTGTTTGTAATGATCACCTCTTCTGAAGCTGAACAGCTGAACCTGAACAATATTGTATACCTGGATTTCAGGAACACATATATTGCTGGAGTAGAAAATAGAAAGTTCAAGATGACAGATTAACTGTAAAGCCTACAGCTTGTATATCACCTGCTCTGTCCTCCCAGTTCTCTTCCTCTCTCTAAACCATGCAGCTGGAGGATGAAATTATACCTTTAGCTTGGAAATATTCATCTTTTCTCCTTGATTTCTCCTTGAGACTTAGTCAGTGCATGCTTAAATCTCTAAGGACCTCCTCATAGCAAAGAAAGAAGGTAGAAAAGCCAATTACTGCTGTTCTTGCAACTCTGTTCTTGTTATTTGTTTTCATAGGACCTCCTTTGAAATGCCTTTTTCTTTATTGTCAATTTCTATTTTTCCATTTTTAAATTTAAGCAAGTATTTTACATCTCTAATCTTTCAAAACGTCAAGACTTCGACAGTAATTGCTAAGACTATATGATTCACCATATTTAACTCTGTTTCCCAAGTACTCCAAATAAGATTGTGCATAAGCTATTTTCAACTTTGAGTGGTCAGTGTAGAGACAGTGCAATCAAGATTTTTTAGAATATGCAGCCTACACAGCCAGATTCTCTGATATTTTTTCATTGTACAGGGAGAACCTCAAGGATGCTGCCTAAATAAAGTACACTTTTGCAGCATTACTGAGGCAACGCTGTCTCAAAGTAGCCTGAAGACCTTAACATGTATATTAATCAGTACAAATCAGAACTATAACCAGAAAAGTAACCAAGTTTACCCTTTTTATCACCTTCACCCAACTTCTTTGGCAAGAGGTATACTACACAGCATATTAATCCATGCATTGTTTCTGTGCCATTCCTACATTGGAAACATTTCTGCTGAAATGTTTACCCAGCTTTTTGAGCAAAGGCCATTTGTGATTTAATGCCATAGAAACTTATTTTACTGTCACTTAATCCTGGGTGTGTTATACAAAAATAAAATGTTTATAGTATACAAGCCCAATAAAACTAGGATGGGAATCCATGTTGCCAAAATAATTGTTTAAAAAACCCAAAAAGTCTTTTCAATTACCTGCTTTGGGTGCAAGTGATTGTAGAACACTAATCCCATGAAAGACAAATCTGCTGCAGCTGGCAACTGGCCTGGCAAGTTGGAATGGCTGTTTGTGACCTTGCTATCAGCTGGCTACCTCTTTGACATTAAAATGCAACTCTCTGTAAGAAGCTGTATCCCTCAGTTTTCTATAGAAAAAAAGATATATCATAGTATAATTTTCTGAAGCATCCAGTGACAATTTGGAAAATGCTTATTTTGACAAAATATGTCATGGATTTAGAATCTGTCCACTTGTGGACACACACTGAAAATTTGAGTAAATTAAAATTTAAGGGTGCTAAGAGGGTTGGCCAGAACATTGTGCGTGAAAATTTGAACTATGTGTTTTGTACCTCTATCCAGATATAAAGATATATGTGGGAAGGGGTTACTTAGGTAGATGTTTAATTGTTTATTTATCCACTTTCCCAGTTCTAGAGTGTCACGCAATGGGGCACAGCATCTTGCATAAGAAGAGGTGACTTAAAATTGCTTTGTTTTTGCATTAGATGCCAGCAGGCTGTTCTTTGGGTTGTTCTGTGGGCTGCTCTATGCTCTTTACATTGAATATCTTCTTCTCTAACAATTCTGAGATTTCTTTCCTCCATTATTTTAATTTTTAAAAAGCAGGTAGAATAATTACCTTTGGCTTATTTTAGTAGATCTCACATCAAAAGAGAGCTGTAAGTCACTTAAAATTAATACAAATTAAAATACACATATTAAATCTGGGAGGTTTATTCAGCAAAATGTTTGGAGGAGAAAGTCACAAAAATATGTACAGTCTTTCAGCCTGTGAAGTTCTTATCTTTTTTGGAAACCTCAAAACCAGTTTACAATAAGTTTTCTACCTCCTTGCACATCTGTTTGTCTCAAGGCATCTGGTACAATTGGGATGTACTGAGAGTAGAATAGACAATATCTCAGTACCAGACACAGACATGTATTGCAGCTTATACAGGACTCTGTCTTACTGTGACACAAAAATCCTCACCTCTAAGGGCCAAAAGGCCACAAGCTGCACAATCTTAAAATTACAGCCTGTGTAAGATTATGGTCAATCCTAAATGTCAAATCAGGATAAGTCTGCCATTTGGGACCCTAGAACCTTTATTTATATTTTTCCCCCTCCATATTCTTCTTTCTTAAAATTATAGTTCCTTTAGAAGAATTGGATGGGGCAAGTTATCACAGAGAAGATGGATAATTGAGATTCATGCAGATGAAGCAGTCAAATATGTAAATTAAGTGTAATGCAGCAAATGGATATCATAGTGAGTATGTACAGTCTGAAAGAGAAAGTCAGAAAAACGAATAGAAGCTTTCTCCTTCTACGCTGCTTTTAGAATACAAGTCCCTTGTGGCAGAAATACTGCACAATTTTGGTCTTCAATAAATATTTATGGGAAACATTCCTTCATTCCTGGAGTTTTGTAAGGAACAGCATTTATTTAGTACCACTGGCATCCCTTTCCCACTCTTTTATCTTCTCTCTCCTATGTCTAATTCCCATATTTTGTATATATGTCTGTTTTAAGCAGCTGCCCCGAAGACCAGATTTCAATAGACAGCAGTAAATACAAATGTAAGAAAGTAATTCTAGTGTGCCCGTTGAAAAATTGAAATGTATAGAAACACTAATAAATTACTTTTATTAATAATCATGTTTATCAGAATAGATTTGGGATGAAAGCTGAAGGAGGGTAGTAGTGATCATGAGAGAAAATGTTGAGATGGGCATCACTGTGGCAATAAGGATGAGTCAGAGCCCAAGGAAACTGAACTTATCTGAAATTTCTGAGACTATACCACTTCCTGCACATAGCAAAGCAGAAATGCTGGGTGTGTAGAGCAAGCCTGGCATTGCCACTTGGTCTGTTTGTCACCAGCTAACTGCCTTTCTATAGGCACAGCAGCCATTTCCTCTGAATGGCTTGATAAAGTGAAGACAGAACTGCTGCTTTCCAAATCCCAAAATAAAAGAACTACTGGCCAGAGATCAGTTCAGAACTGATCAGATCAAAAGAAGCACCTCCTTTCAGGATAGGTAGTTGCATGACTTGTATATCCTTTCTAAATAGCATCACTGTCATTTTCTTATTCTGTCAAAGGCAGAAAATCAGGTTGGACCACTGTCAGACCACAAGTCTGACTCTGTAGAGAACCTCTCATGATTACAACCTCTGCTATTTTGGCTGATTCTCTGATGGGAAGCAGTTAGGTGGGGATGCTAGAAAGCTGTACATCAAAACCAGCACTTCCAGTAGACTGTGAGACCTTAGGTATGTTAACTATGTGAAGTGTCTGCACAGGTAAATCTTAGCTTGCCCCAAGGCTGTCTGAAAACAATGGCTTTACCTGTTTTTCTGTCATCTGTAGCTTTGTAACCCGTCTTGTCATCTTTATCTAGATTGTATGCCTGTTCTTCCAGCTGGTTCTCTGATAAGGTTGTTTGCTGTGGAATATTTCTACCGTTGATTGCCACTATAGTTATGTCCACAGCTTTCCTCGACCACTCTCTACATAAATGTTATTAAAATTGTGGCTTCATGGAAATTATTAGCAGCTTATAGATTACAGAAGCCTTCCTGTATCTCAGTAATTATGTACAGCTCTCATTGCATTTGGTGTAAATAACACTATCTAATGAGATGTTTCATCGTATATGTACCTTCCACAGCACTTTCTCCAAAATATAAGATATATAATGAAAGTTGTCCTTTTTCTTTTTTTTAAATAAGCAGTTCAGTCTCTTCACCTTCATAAAAAGCATTTTCCAATTTTTCTCCTTCTCTTTAACAGAAACATCTTCACTATGAGTTTCTGTTTTCCTAAAACTGAGATTCAGCTGAATACTTTCCATTACACACTCTTTGCTTACAAAAAAGCAATCACACACTTTTGGTCACAGTTGTCTTGGTTATATTACAGTTCAGGTACACTCTGCAGTGAGCTAATGCTATCTCCTCTCTCAGACAAATATTTTGAAAAAATAATCTATTTTCTACTGCCAGTATTAAATCAGGTCTCCTCCCTAGCCCTGCAGAGATGATACAGGAAAGAGGTTATCTGGGTTTTATCCTTTCTGCACATCAGCAGTATCAGTTTTCTCTTACATTCAGATAGGGATGGGTCAGTCCCAGAATGACCATGAACAATAGATGTAGAACTCAGCTGGCTTCATGAAGACCCTCTGCTCAGGTCTTTCCCCCTCCTTTGGAAGCAAACTGGAATTTACTCCCTGTGTAATGTGGGGATAAGGCAGTAGGAATCCAAGAACTAAAATATTTCCTTTGCATGAAGCAAAGAGGGAGAGGGAGAGGCAGGCTGAACTAGGAATTAAAAAGGATATGAATATAAAAATAATTTCCAAATGCAGTTAGTGTGCTGGAAGAGAGATGCATTGCAGTTTAGATAGAGTGTACGTAAATCCTCTTGCATTATGAAAGAAGTGAGTTGGGTGCATTTTAGATCTACCCTCCTGTTTTTTCCCTCTGATAATTTTTTCCTTCATCCCTCCCTATATTCAGCAGATTCAATGCAGCATGTTCTGAGAAAGGAGCTGCTATTTATCGAATTAATCTTGAACATGCTGAGTCCCCAGCCTGCTTGTGGGTATGTGAAAAAGTACACACAAGTGTCTCGCACTTATCCTTTCCCATTTATTCCAGTTTATTCTTAAAGGAGCATTTTCCCTGACAGTTTGCAACTCACCAGCAAATCTCAAATAACAGTATCTGAAATATCTTTTTTCCCCTTACTTAATGCAGATATAATTTAAGTTCCTGAATGTCACAGTTTCGTGTTATCTAGTAATTTTATGGTTAATAACTGTTGCTACAGAATTTATAGACAAATCCAGTACCATTTTCATATGTGCCAATTAACCTCGGTGTGACCCAGAATTAGGTTCTGATTTACTGTAGCTTCCTGAATGCTTTGGGGTAAAATATGTGGCAAAGAGATCACAACATTAATGCACATACTACTCTTTAAATTGAATTAATATTATGGCTTTAATTCTTATGTTTTTTACTTTAGTTCTAAACTGACACGTCTATTATGAGCACAGTTGTCTTAATGCAGGGAAAATTTATCTAGAAAGAAAACCGAGCCTGCAATGCTGAGCTAAAACAATCCCATACTTGCACCATAGAGACTTTGCATTTTCTTTGAGAGATAGGTAGGTTATTTCCAATACCTGCCGATCTCTGCTTTTAATCAGATTGCATTTTTGTACAATTATCATTTCAGGCTTCTGTTGATTGCTTTCGCTAGGCATAATGAGTAGAAAGAAACACTATCTCATTGTGCAGAATATTGGATCGGTTGGCGTAATAGACTCAGTTCTATTTTTTGCCTAGCTCTTTGAAAAGTTAATTTTCTCTTTCATCAAATAACTAGCAGACTACTAATAGCATATAAGGTTTTAGAGGGATTTGCATTAAAGAATGCAGCTGAGTGCCTTATCTACTTTTGAAACCAGAGTGACATATGAACGCTCCTTTACTATTGACTACCTAAGATAAAGTTTAATGCTTGGTGCAAGCCCCCTTAGTTTTAAATTCATGGAATGAGAACGTGGATTATCTCTCCCTGAAGCACACTTGTAGCACGGGGAGGAGGTGAGGGTGCTAGTACAGGCTTTGCAAGCGTGAAGTTGCAGGTTCAAAGCCTCATCAAAGGAGCAGAACCCTTCATTGCAGTCTGAAGCTCAGAGAAATCCTCTTAAGTCATATGCCATTGTATTGGGTCCTCTTTCACAGTGAGCGATAAGTGCCCTGAGGAGAGTTGAAAGCATTTGGCAGACAGGATGCATTTCCTTTAGTGGATGGTGCCTGGGCCTCTACTTGCCATAGGGCGTGGAGATACAACAGCATAGAAACCTGTGACTAAGATTTTCTGCAGTCAATGTAGCAAGTGCAGGACTGCTAGCTATGACCCTGCCATGTGCCCTGTTGATTCAAAGGTCAAGGCTGTGCCTGGCACACAGCCTGTCTGCCCGGTTCAAAGCATAATCTGTGCAGTACAGCTCCCAGCATTTCTGAACACTCCAAGTGGTTTGGATGTGGTGGGGAACCCTCCAAAAAGACAGACATTTCAAGGAGTATTTCCAAAATCTACCCTAGACTGAGAAGCTGTACATCTAGTTTCTTCCCAAGAAAACTAGTGACTCCAGTAATTTGGGGTCTATAGTGTCAGTTGATTGCTCCACTTTGACAACAGAGGAAGAATTCAAGCATAATCCCTCAAACAGGATTTGGAAGTCACACACTGACCAATCTGATGGTTTCTGAGCTGTGTTACACCTACTCACACTCCATATATTCTAACAAACTTGAATACTTTAACTTCAAATTGAAACTGAATACAAGGAAAAGCCCAATTCATTATCTCCCTGAGAAATGTGAAAAATACTACACTAAATATATTTAGGAGTATATTTCCTCACATCAGTCCCAATGCCATGCCCCAGTGTCTGGTTTAGACATTCTATTGCTATCTCTAGGTGAGGTCTAAGACAAGGTTCAATCGTAACTGGATAGCGTTCCTGTTTTAGTCTACATAGCCCTAACTATAATCCCAACACTGACCCTAGACTTTGCCTCAGTTCAGTGGAACCTGAAAGAATGAACTACCAGGCTTTTCACGGATTAATCCAATAGATGTTATGTTAAAACTACTTTGCAGACTCACAGAAATTGTCTAACTTGAATTTTACCGAAATGCACTCTACGTTCTTGTTACCAAAATTGTGGTTTTGAATCCTTGTCTTACTGAATATAGCACTTACACCATCCCCAACTCCCACCTATGCTGAGAGCTAAGGGCCATTCAATGGCTTTCAGGGAAATGACATTTCTTATTTTTTCACAGTGCAGTATAACGGCAGCTGTCCTAAAGTAACTCAAGGCTTTCTCCTTTGAGCATTTCCACTCAAATTTCATATTTGTTACTTACTGAGCCTTATTTATTACACAAATGATAGCATTTAGCTGAGACTCAATTCAATGATTCCAGAAAGCATGATGCAGTATTTATGTAAAAAAAGTCACTCCTAATCTTAAAAAAACTAGGAGAAACTCTAATAACATGTATAATTGTGTCCTCAACCACTGCATCTTTTCAGCACTGCTGCTGTTGTACATACATCAACGCAAAGAGCTGTTGGACTCCAAGTGACACGGAAACAGCAGCTACCCCAGCAGTGGGCAGAAAGGCTGCAGAAAGAATTGCAATGAACACCTGCTAATGAGGAAAAAAAAAAATAAAAACAACTTTGGTAAAATGTTTGTGGTGTTACTTTGTTTTCACACTATGCTAGCTGGCAATTCACACACTAAACAAAACGTCAGACTAAGCCAAGACTGAAAAATAGCACAAGGTAAGATGAAGGTTATTTAATTAATGATTTCAGCAACGAAATTAGTGGATTCTCTTCCAAATGTAAAAGATAAGCTCCTCTTTCATAGCACTCTTACTTACCATAGAGGTTACTTCTGTAAGCCTTTACATTAAGGCTATTCCTAAACCCAGTTTAGGCTGAGATGCCTTCGATGGTACATAAAAAGTAGAAATTGTAACAACTTTGTTGATTCCTCCGTGTCTCCATTACAGTGGTGAAGTGGAAGCTGTCTGAATTCAATGCTGATTATTTTGGTTCACTATCTGTTGCAGGCATTGTGTGAACAAAACAAGCCATGTACTCTAGTTATTAAAAGAATATCTACAAGTGAGTGTTTATTAGGTTATTTCAGCGGTAAGAGGCCTCACAACAGAAATGATAAAGTAGTATTTTGCATTCAAAAGGCCAGAAAGCATGGGACTGACATTTGCTGTCAAAAATAGTGCAAAACAAATGAACACAGCTAGAATCTTGGAAAGTGCCAATGTTTGAAATTTAATGCCTAGCTTTGGAAAGAAAATAACGAAACTTTACAATTCCCTTGGCATTTTCTCTCTTGCCCTCTTGAGTTTATTCACATATGAGCATTATATTAATTTGACTCAAAGAATATGTATTATGATTATTATTAATAACAATAATAATAGCAATTCAATATAAATTAAAGTTAATTATAATTAATTAACTTTGATGCTTATGTACACAGAGAGAGCTGGAGAATTGATTTGTGCTTCCTAGATTTTAATTCTGCTTTTTAAAGTTACAAGCAACTTTCTTTTGTTTGCTTGATTGCTTTTTTGTATTTCTGCCCTCAGTTCTTACATGGTTGGAGACTATTGTCCCAGTAACTTATATTACTTAAAATAATAAAATAATAATAAATGGGTGGCTCGTGCTTGCATAATAGGATTTCTATATGCCTGTGTTTATTTCAATTCACAGATTTTTAGAGTATTAAGTAGTCTTAGATTCACTCCCTACCATTCTTTACTTATTTTCCTTACTTCAGGTTATATATAAATCATGGTATGATAACATGTCAGACAATATAATAAATAAAAAAATTCCAGAAAGTAATTATGATATTATGGTAATTTTGATATAGTTTTGACATTATTTATTTCTATTATTTTCTACTTCTGAAACATAGCTGACAAATTTTCCAGTAGACTTAATCTATCTATTATACTTGTGTCATTCTCTGTATTTACTAGAAAATAAAACTAAAATTCATGGTATTATGAAAGAATAAGGAAAGCAGAAACAAAACTGATGTATATCAATCTTTTAATTTTAAGCAATATATCATTTAACACTTTTAACACCAAGAATTTTTTTATATTTTAAATTAATTTATTTGTTCAAGCCCGTGTAGAATCTGTATTTGCCACTTTGTTCTGTTAGTCCAGCATACGAAAGTATAGCCTTGCCTTAATTTAAGAAATTGCTAAATTTATACAAAGTCAGTAGCATGTTAGAACATAGAGTGTTTTACTTTTCTGATTTTTTTCATTTAGAAGATTTAATATACCTATTAACTTTTTCTTAGTAAATGTTCCTTGTAGGACTGAACACTTTTCATGCCTAAATTTTTATACTGAAACACTTTTCATACCATAATTTTCCCTAAATACATTTTCAGTGCTCCTGTGTGATGCTAATAAAAGCTGAAACACTAGTTTTCGAAAATCTTATGGCTGGCACAACCTATAAAGATATCGATTCCAAGTGACAGTCAACACATTGCAGGATGTAACCATATGCTTATAGAAAAAACAGAGAAGAATTTATGACAACAAAGCCTTTGTAGGAAGTGTGTGCATTTGACTAAAAGCTATTGCCCATCTTTAACTTGATTCAGTCAAGTCAGATAGACTAAGATATTAAATCACAACTTGAGTAGCAGGAAACCAGATACAATCTTATCATAGAACCACTTGCCACCCATTTGTGACTTTTCAACTACAGTGAAGATGATATTTTCCAAATATAACTGCAATAATGGCTATGTTTCTCTTAAAAAAAGTCCAAAGAGAAGCCATGAAAAGACCAGAAAAACACCTTTCAACACATTTGACAGGAAAACTTAAATTATCACAGTCACAATCAACTAATTTATTCAATAGAATTTTTTTAAACAGGAAATGGCGCTTGTTGAAATTTTATTATTTTTACTTTTCTGAGCAAAATAATTAGAATTATAATAGCCACAACCTTGAAGTCTATGTTGTAGTATTTTTGTGTTCTGTAGAGGTACAGTATACAAAAATAAGTAAGATAAAGACCGCAGATTCAGATTCAATCTCTTTACCAGGCCGCTAAGAAAAATCACATTATATTATTATAGGTAACCCAAGCAACATTCCTCTGAGTTTAAAGAAATGTGTGGCACAGTTTTTGAAAGGTATGTCAGAAGATTGGTGAACACTGGACCTGTTCCAGTGATGTCACCAACCCTTAATTGCTTTGTTACAGCATCTTTCAACAGCAAGGTTTTAGCAATGTACTATTTTGGCTACATATTATTTCTGGAAACTATCTAGCTTTTATTTCTAGGAAAAGGATATAGGAATAACTTTGGTATCTGATTTATTTTTAGTTAACAGTCAAGCGAGCCAGGCACTAAATGCACACTCTATCTACTTCAGTAACTGTTCCACACAAAGAATTAATGGTGTCCTTCATTTGTTTGAATAAGAGGGTTATAGAGTATGGATCTGTATATCTTGAACTGGAACCATGCCAATTCCACAGTGGTGATTTTGCTCCTGAAATGCCTCTGTATGTCTTTATTCTGCTAAATTTGTGTAGTACCCACAATAAATAAATAAATAAATAAATAAAGCAAGACACTGTACAGCAACATTTCCGATTTTCAATTTTTTTTTTTTTTTTTTTTTTTTTTGTTACATGCAATTTTTCGAAGTTTAGTTTTTTGGATAAGCCCATTCTAGTCACCTCCATTTTCTATATAGATTAATCCTTTTTTTTTGGTGGAAGAGACAGGGTACTATAGGTTTTGTGGGAAGTGGTTTGCCAAATGTTTTCCTGAAATGTGTCAAAGGGGAGCTTGTGTTGATCTTCTGAAAAGTCATCCAAAGTTTAAAAAAACAGTAAAACTTAAGATCAGTGTTTGTGAGGGAGTTGGGTGAAAGTATTATCTCATACACGTTCAGAGATAGTAAGAGATAATAACTCCTTTCTCAGTTCAGTAATGCCTTCAGTGCCTATCAATATGATATATGCCTTAGACTCAAATTAGTTTGGCTTTTTTAAGAACTGTTCAACTGTTAACTTCAAACAAGGCTCTCTTCATTGATTCACAGATTTAAATATCTAGATTTTAGAGCATCCAACTGCTGCCTGTGTTTTCAAGGAAACGAAATTCACTCTTCACCAAAGACAACTCTGAGGTAAATATTCAAGGCTATCATTATGTTGTTATTTAGAATAAGGATTTAATCCTATCAGGAGTAAAACTTCCAGACAACTGAGTGAATTAAAATATAACCAGTAAGCGTCTGAAATTACAGGATATCTAGTTCCTGTTCATCCCTTCCTGACTGTCATTTCCTAGTAAAACCTGTACTGAGAGATATTTGTGCAGTCTGCCTGAGACCATGAAATCAAAGCTTAGCACCTCGTGCGTTAGGTGTGATGTTTTCAGATAAATGTATTCCTTCCACCGAAGCACATCTCCATAGCTCCTTCAACCATGGAGTAGCTTCCAGATGGAGTGTAGGTTTCCAAGATAACGCAATAACTTTTCTGGTTAATAATAAAGAAAAGTGTAGATGAAAGCTCATTTTTTCCCAAGCCTACTATATATGATTCATTGCTCTTTTGCAAGTGAAGCTATCATTTTTATGACCCAAAACCAACAGTGATATTTCATAAATGTATGAAGCTCATGACATTGAAAATGTTTACTTTTTCTGTCCTTGAATACTGTTATTTTTCCTGAATTTGTGTAATGGCTATTTTAATTTTTAAATCGTGTAAGTTAAACTGGTATTATGAAAACAAATCTTTGTTTACTTTTATAGTCTATATTTATTTTATTTTTGATACATTTCTTCTTGAGAAATTAAATAAAAATTTGAGAAATTTCTATGAAAATATCCTAATATACCCATTTTCTAGTAAAATAGGCATATGTCTGTTTTTCCCCTGGATTTTCTTATCTTTTGTAAGTGTCATTATAAAACAAAGTAAATTAAAACAACAAGGAAAGAATCAATTTTCTTTCTGCAGCAGTTTGAATGAATTTGTTCTGTCATATTTTGTAATTTATAGTCCTGGTCTTAATTTTTGTTATCATTTTTCTCTCTGTTGCTATATTAGAAGTATAAAAAATTCAACTAAATTCAAAGAAAAGATTCAAACTTCTAAAGTAGGACTTTTTTTTT
Organism: Melanocharis versteri; assembly: GCA_013397845.1. Taxonomy (NCBI): domain Eukaryota; kingdom Metazoa; phylum Chordata; class Aves; order Passeriformes; family Melanocharitidae; genus Melanocharis; species Melanocharis versteri. Next base: position 131,196 of record VZTG01002324.1, on the reverse strand, counting down.
TTAATCTAGGTCTGAATTATAACACTGGCAATCCTGTAGGTTGTACCTAGCACAGGTGGTACATTTCACAGTACCTGAAAACTTATTTAGGTCTCTTCAATGCCTACAGTTTTACCTATGCAAATATTCAGGCCTGACTCTATTTTTTCAGCATCAGCTCAACTCCCACATTGTGTTTTTTTCCAGTAAAGATCAAGAGCTAAGGATATCTCTGTTATGACCCCTGAAGTTTTGAGTAGTCATTCTCAAAAGAAAACTGATAACACTGACTCCTCAAAAAATAAGTTAATTTGATTTTTTTTTGTTTGGTTTCAGACACTGAGGGGAAAATTGTTTGGATGGCCTCAGAGCTACAGGTACGATATACAATGCCTATTGTCTCTCTGAATTTGATTCTTCTTTTTAATTGATAGATACATCATTAAAGTTTACCATACTTAGTGGGAGTTGAAACACTTAGGGATGTTGCGTTTTTTTCTGGTTTTGCTTTCATTGCTTGAGAATAGGGTTTTCCTGAAAATAAGTGCATCATATACTATATTTTGAGACTTAATTACAAATTTTAACGCACAGACTGATTTTAAACTTAATAGAAACTTTGAAAATATATTAAACCAATGAAAATTCTGTTGGGTTGTCATTTATATGTTTAAAATTAGTAATGTAGGCATGCAGTTTAAATGACATGTTGGCTTAAGAGAGGCAATGCCATGTATTTTGCAACTATTACAGCTAAGGGCAAAATCTACTTTCAGATCCATGGGACAGTCTTAATTTGAATGCATTCACCTCAAAAGGCTGAGGAAGCAGGTGAGAAGATGTTACCGTGCACATAGTCTTTAAAGTTACTAAATATCCAGAAATATCTAGTGGTTTTCATACTAAGGGAGTGCAAATGTTTGTTTATAAAGCTCTAATAATTTCCTTAATTAAGTCAATACACCCTTGAATTGCTTTAATAAACTAAAAATGAGACCTCTCAACACAGGTATGAACTGGGACTATATTATTATTTTGTGGTGGGTCATTACATTGTGTAAGGTTCATGTGAACCAATATCTACAGGCAAGACAAATCATCTCACCTGTGGCCTCAACCAGTGACTTCAAAGTTCAGTCATTGATCCAGTATTCCAATTAGCTCTCTAGGTGAGATAATCCTTTAATTCCAATTAGCTCTCAAGGTGGACAATCCTTTAACACTAGGACAAGCTCGGACTGTCTCAGTTTGATGCCCATTTTCATCACTGTCAACAGCTGCAGCCAAGCTCCTGTTCCTGCAGCAAACAGCTCTGGAAGCTGTTAGTGTTTTTACAGATCTCAACAGACAGCATTGCTGCACATTTGCAAACAACTGTTACATGGGATTAGTGTCAAACCAACCTACTAAACCAAAATATTCTGAAAGGTAGATTTAAGACATGAGAATAATAGCGCCATTGCAAATACTTATAGCCCTCTAAAGAGAATGCTGACTTTCAAACTTTCAAACTAACATTTTGATTTTTATCTTACTATAAAGTGGAGATGGGTTTGGAAGGAGAAATTATAAATGCCACACACAGCTATTCAATACGTCTGAACAAAGAGTTAAATGTAAGGAGATCTATAAAATCAAAGAATGCTAGCAAACTAAAAGCTGCTATGCTTACTTTTTTACGCTGATTCACATTTATCTTAAAAGATATTATGAAGGAAAATAAAATCTAGTATATATAATTTGAGAACACTGTGTTATAATCTTGATGTTTTCTAAATCTTTTTTGGATGCATCACACAGCTTAAAGTTGATATTTTAAAAAAATCCTTTTTAATTATGTTCAAAATACTACCATATACAGCAGAGGCCCTAAAAAAACTGATGTGAAGGAAAATTCCCTGATGTGTTAGCTACATTAGGCTTAATATTAACATATTACAAAGTGAAAAGAGGGCACCTGCAGGCATTTTATTTTGAGGGCATCATTTAAACTTGCATTCAAAAGCTGTGCTTTAAGTCTGAACTTTCACCCTTAAAGCGATTTTTGAATTTGGTATAAACCATCAGGGCAGTAGGCTTGAATCTTTAGTATAACAGCTCCAGCACTTGAGGCTAGATTAGAACCATAATTAGGATGCCTTAGGCAAAGAAGAAATTGAAAGTCATAGCAAACCTCATCAAAGAACAGGTTTGCACTCCCCCACAATTATTCTGAACTGCTGTCTTACTCTGATCCTCACCCCTTTTCTTTCCTGTAGAAGAATTCCTCTTTTGTTGCCTTGCACAGAAATGAGGACTGGCATTCCATCATCTGGCTGGCTCTGTCCTCTTGCCATCCACTTATGGAAGGAGGTGAAATAAGCCCATGTGCTGCTTTTCTTTCTCCATGCACTCTGAACCAGTCTGAGCCTGCAAATAAGATGATCTTTGACTGTTTGAGGAATGGTATTACTGAGCTCAGTGACTGGTTAATGCTTGTCTTCAGTATTTTTGGTCTCTGCCTGATTATATGAATGCCTATATCCTACTATCAGTCAGGATATTTTTCCTTAAACATTAAATATTTGTTAGCTGAATGTTGCCTACCTCCTCGATGGCATAATATCATTTTCATTTACTATGATATCAACATTCTAGTTGTCCTAAGGTATTGCATTTAAGAAAAAAAACATTGAATTTATTAAACTACGGGGTTTACATCATAATAATTCAGCAAAAAAAGAACTGAATTGAACTAACAGTGTGGCTGTGCCGCAAGGGAGAAACAATCTGTAGCAAGACATCAAATTGGTTTCAGGAAAACAGCTGAAGAGCCCATGCCAAAGAATGCTGCTGCTGCATTGTGTTTGCATTTCTGTGATGGGATTTACATAACTCAACATGACATTATATTGGCTAAGACACAAATCTAGTCTTTAATCCAACAAGACGCACAGAGCTTGCTATGTTGTGTCACCACAATCCCCTCTGCCAGGCTTCTGTCTCTTGCCGAGTCAAACACAATCTTCACACATATTTACCCATTTAATACCTGCTGCATGTAACCCACTGCTTTCGTGCCCACCGAGTTACAGTATTCACATATAAAGTGCTCTCCTTGCAGACTGGTTATTTACCAGTGATACATAAGTGCCCAAAGGGCAATTGCAATTCTGTTTACACAGTGAATGAAAATATGTCTTTCCTCTACTGGATCATAATTGCCCCTTTAATCTTTCTGCTTTCTCTCAGTCCCCTCACATTTACTGGCGCTTAATGAGTTTTTAGCATGGACACAGTTAGAATTGCAATCTATCCATTAAGATACCTCCAAAGAGCTTCTTTTGCAAACCTCTAATCAAGAATGCAATTGGAAGTCTGCACTGTAGACAGGATGCCAGTTCTGGAGGCTGTGGAATAATTTTGAAAGAAAATACTAACTTGATACTTATTTAAACTGCTCAAGTTTTGCCTAAATCTTCACTAAACACTTTCTGTTGCAGCCATTCCTTGGTTCTTTGCCAAAAAAACAAAGCTTCAGTCTCCCTGAGGAAAAGTAGACACAGGAATAAGTTTCTACGTTTATGAGTGCTATGAATAGCAATATCAATAATACCGTCAGGCTGGGCAGTGTCATCTTACAACCAGCATAAGAGCAAAACACAGTTCTAGTAATTTAGTGTTTAATCCAAAACCCGTGTTTACATTCAAGTTTTGCCTTTTATAGACACAACTATCATGTAAAATTACAACATTGTAGAGATATTCCTTATGACTCCGAGTACCTGAAATATTTATCAGCTGTCCATAAAGACAACAAGCTACCTTGACTTACAATGTTTAAAGGCAGTTAGTTCTCCTGTTAATTTAAAAATTATCCTACATTTATTCTATCATCTCTCATCACTCCACTCCATACTTTTATTTTTGTAATTTTTTTAGAGTTTTTGTTCTTTATAAGACTATTCTTTATATTATAAAAAATTAGTTTCTTTCCACACTGTCACTTTGCTCATAAATTCGAATGTGTTCGCTATTTTCAGTCCCACACAATTACCTGATCTTCCTCTACAATCCATCAAATCCTATGATGCCTATATAGCCCATCTTAAATCTCTGTTTCCCATTTGCAGTCCATGAAGATTCTGAGACAGTTCCTTTGTTTTCCTTTCCTTAGAAACCCATCTTCAATTTCTCAGGGCAAATCTCACAGTCAGAAAATCCTTTCCCACTTCAGACACTTATACCTTTCTCTTTAAAGGAGGGGCTTTTTCAGCTGCTATCTGCAATTCCCAGAGCTTAACTGAATTGAAAACTGCAGACAATACAGTGCTTGAGATGTAATCCACTTACTTGCCTGAAGAATTCTCTCAAGAGAGTCTCAGTTGGCAATGCCGTTTTGGCATCTAGATCAGAGTGATCTAGCAATCCTAGTTTAGAGCGGAAAATACAAAACTGCAAAAAAAACCAAATCCAAAAATCACCAATCTAATCCATTCTTACAACTAGCCGGCTTTCATTTTTCCAACTTTTCTGCAGAGAGTTCTCTGCTTAGTCTATTTTGAGGCAACAGCTGGCTGTTGACTAGGCATAATTGGATTCAGGCAAAAATAAGCTGCAAGAAATGCATCATTTTCCTGTGCACTTATGGGTTCAGTTCCACTTGGTTGTGAAAATCCCTTAAAAGCTTCCCTCTGTTATCAGAAAAAGGCTGAGGTCAGCTGGAGCACTCCAGTGAACACTGCCTGGATTTAAATTGCTTTGGTTAACAGGTTCATTCTCAGTAAAGATTTGTCAGTTAAGGATTCTCTTTCCCATATGCTCTGGCAGACTTCAAGTCTGTTGAGCATGGTACAGATTTCCATCCTCTCACACTTTTCTCTTCATTGGAACCCTTCTGACTGTTGCCTTTGAACGTACTTTTTCTAAGGGAATAAAAATACAAACATATATTATTAGATTTTATTTCTGTACTCAAATGCTTGTTAGAAAAGGCAAATTTAAATAGGGTAGTTGAAAACTTAGGAACATCCAAGAATCTTTATGAAGCAAAAATTCAACACACAAATGGGAACAATAGGAAAATAGGATTATTTTCCTTCAAACTGCATGAAGTATACGATAAAGCTACAATAAAGAAAATATAAAAAAGACCAAACTCATAAGCCCTTACTAACATCTGTCACCACACAGTATCGCAGTAACTATACCTTTATAGTAGTTTAGTACATCTTCACTCTAAACCACCATCTGTTCTGGTCTGTAAAACTGCGTTTGTGGCATGGGAGAAAAGAGTTTTTTTAAAGCCAGAAAATTAATTTGTGTATATGAGTTGTGATAATAAAAAAATGAGTATTTAAGTATTATATTATTTTGTAAGCAAAATAATCCTATTAGCTGAAAACAGTCTAAAATGATTTTCGATTGTTGCAGTACTTCCTGGTTCAGGAGTTTCTCAGCAATAAGCTAATGACAACTTGCAGGCACTTCCATAAGGTGGAAGTCTAGACTTCTCTCATATATCGACAGATGCAAATATGTTTATGTTTCAGCAGATCCAGTTTCCAAATGCATTGTAGGAAATTTCATTCTATGACAAACTCATAGCCAAAGAGACGTTTTTAAAACACAGCTTTCAAAAACATAAGTTCAGTCTGTAACCAGTTCTGCCTAATACCTCTACTTGCCTATAGGCTTCCCATGAAAAGACTGATGAAAACAAACAAAACCTAAGAATACAGGAAGGAAATTTATCGGTCAGCAGAATATTCTTTCTCTTTGTTGCCTGTGATAATTATATTAGTCATGTCACACTCAAAAGTCAAATTTCTTTGCGGTTTTAGATCCATCACAAAGAACTCTTTAATTGGTAGGAAACTCTATGGTAATATAGAGACTTTGCCAGGGTTTAACATTTTTTTCTATTTCAGTAGAGCCGTGTGTGCTACATCATAAGTGCTGCTTTGACTGGTAGGCTTGGAAAAAAAATTAGGTTTATACACTTGTGCACTAAAAAGATAAGGAAGCCAAGGGAACTATTAACATTTGGAATTTAAGAGAAATTAGAATTGTCATACGGAGTGTGCCTTTAAAAATTATAGCTCTGGTCAATGGAAACTTTTTTCTGTCTGGGTAAACAGTATTTCAGCCTCTGGACTTGCTAGAGTACTGCCAGGAGAAAAAAACTCAAACATTCAGCAAGCAAAGCTTCACACAAGCATATGGCCGCAACATCAGCGTGGAAAGTGGGCATTTAGGAGTCAGTATCTGCCACTATTATTCACCTTGAACAATAATTCTGGGGATTTAACTGAAATTCCTCATAGATAAGTAGTATCTTGGCCACATTGTATTCAAGGCAATTGAACCTGGCACAACTGACTAAACACTGAGGTGTTGCTCATCACTTCACCATTGAATGTTGCTCATTCCCTGCACTATCAACAGTTACAGCACCTTCCAAGACTTTTTTTGTGCCTGCCAAGTGACCTTTTATAGAACAGAGAATAACCTGTGTAAGTGCGACTCTGTCCTGGACGTAGCCTTGTACTGTGTGGATTATTATAAGAAAATATTTACTTTTCAAGTAAGTACTGAATAGAATACACATATCAAAATATATATATACATGTGTGTATATATATATGCATATATATATATATGTACATTTACACACAGATGTATATGCATATATTTATGAACATAGATAAAAGTTTTTGCAAGATTTGTTCAAATTATAGATATTAGAGATTGGCAAAGAACTTTATATTACTATGAATGCCTTTAACCAGAAAATATCCAGCAATAACTGCAAGAAATCAAGTTGCTTTGAGTCTTTTCATCATTGAGATCCAGCACTGAGATAACTTTTCTGTGGTTAATAGTCACAACAAACCAAACGTGTGAGCAGCTGGTGGAGAAAATAGCTTATTGATGTTATGCTGGGAAAGAACATGAGTCTTGCAATCTGTGCAGCAACCAAATACAATAAGAACTGTAGATTTGATTTTGGATGAAATACTCATTTAAAATGTTTACAATTGTATTACAGTCTTTATTCAATATTTCTTTCATTGCTCTAACTTTGTAGAAACAACTCTTGAGCAGTGGGTAAGTTTCCAAAGTAAAATAAATGATAGAGTAAGAGAGAAAATTTTAATTCATAATAGATGGAAGAACAGGTGCATCAGAAAGTTTTGTATTTTGGACAGATTGTAAAACAGATATTTGGATGTGACTGGGTTATAAATTCTGTGAGCAAAGGTAATGCAAGGAAACAGATGTAAAGCAAACTGTTCTAGATTTGATGAGTATTATTGTTCTGACTTGAAATACTAGACATTATTTAGAAACATTTGGATGAGAGAGTGGACATGTATGATAATAAACATAGGAAAACTTCCCTCATTTACTATTTTTACTCCTGCTTCTGTGCTTGTTTTTGTTAATCTTACCAGTTTTATTACCCTATGGTATGAAAAATTATACCTACAAATACACTTCTACTAAAAAAAAAGGCTTCCTTGGATTGAAATCAAAATACCTGAGTGAAAAAGACGCCGTCTCATCTATCCCAGCCAAAATCTAAGCCCTGACAACAGCTTGATAATTGATACACAGTTGTTGCAAATCGCTAACGCTTGAAATCAGTTCAGGTGTCCTCCAGGTCCTTAGCTTCTGCAACACCTCTATTTCTCCTTTACCTCTTCAAAACCCCTTAAAACATCCATCTAAGTCCTAGTGCCCAATTTATGCTTCCCAGCAGATTTACTGTCCTAGCAGGGTAACTCAGGAGGTTCAGAGCAATGCAGGAGTGGCCATCACAAGGTCAGGATTGTCAGCTCAGTGGGGCAGGAAGCTTCAAGTCAGATGTTCAGCTGTAGTAGAGTAATTTTCAGAGAGAAAATAAGTCCTCGTCTATGTGCCTCAAGACATCTCTAAAGATCTATTTTCCAAGAGAGTTCCTGTAATGCCTAGACATACTGACAGTCGGTGAAAACTACCAGAGCACTCCCTACCTGTTTCTTGCTTAGTGTGCAAACATAGGTACGGATTCGCATTCCTTTGGACTGGCCATGGTCCCTTAGACTGCTACAAGTCTAGTGCCACAATCAGTTTCTCCTTTTGAAAATGCTTTGTGCTAGGCAAAAGAAGCAATATTTTTATTAATCCCATGAAGGGACTGAAATTTCTAAACATCTTTTAGCCTTGTTAGCTTAGTAAGAGCAGAAGATTCTAGGAAAGTTACAGGAACTGCTTAGCATCTTGAAGTATCTCTAAAAATTATCATGCCTAAAACAATATGCTCAAAGTAGGCAGGGATGCTGGAAGACTTTATTGCAAAAACTGATATTAGTATCCTCTCAAATATATTTTCTTCAGCTCAAAACCCATGGTATTTCAGTCCACATGGCACTAATGTTTGTGCCTTCCTCACTCACATCCCTCATCTCACCAGTTTAATGAGTTTTGATTACCCACCAGAGCTCCTACTTCTCTCTGAACTGCCTGCTGAAATTCTTGTCAGTATTGTGGAACAAGATAGTCCTACATCTATAGGTTGTAGGTGTTTACACATAAAACAGACCTTTCGTTATTTTCTTGACATTTCAGTCAAATTAACTTGAAGGCTTTATGAAGTCTTAAATGCTTAGATCTCCAAAGTCACAGTTACAGTGTTAAATCCCATATTTTCGTTAGCACAGTATGTTTTCCTTACTATGTGCTACATATGAGTCTAATCAGAGACCTGTGTAGTGTCTATTGGGACATCCTCGCAGCAAGTGACACATTTACTAATTAGACTAGTGGAGGAAATGTACTTGACTCATTCGTTAATCAAGAGGAATAGTCCTGATAATGTGAGTTTTGTAGAGTAAAGACTAGCTAGGGACTAGAAGATGTCGCCTGAAGTAAATAGAAAAACAAACAAAGAAAACAAAGAATTTTTTTTCCTTTCCACTTGTGAGAATCAGGTCTGGCTTCAAATGCACAACCTTACACTGAACGCCTATCCAAGAACCACACCATACATGCTTTATTTAACTGCACATGAATATATGCTGTACCATAAGCTTTTTTTTTTTTTAATGTGTCTTATTTTTAAGTATATTTTCATTCATTTTATTAATGATTGACATGTCTCCACATGCTGTGAGCTTTTAGCTTATTTTAAATTTTCCTCATATTCTCTCACAAGGTCTTAATTTTTTGGAAGACATTTAAATTTTTTTGACATTTTAATAGCATGGCACTTTTAGTTATGTACTAAGAATGTAAGGTCAACATTTAAGAACTAATGCCCAAAAAAAGTGTAAGCCAAATATTTCTCAGCTGATTTAAGCATAAGGAAAGGATCAAATAAAAGTTCTTTGAACTAAGTAGTGGCTTGAACTCGTTTTCTAGGTTATAGTGATTGTGACAGAGACCTTTGTACTGTATTCTCAGTGTTAAATTTCACCAAAAAAATGAAGCAAGTATATTCACAATTAACAGACTACAAAATTGAGTTACCCCTAATAAAAATTCTTGATTTAAAGAAAATTATTAATTGGATATACTTTTACAGTACAAAGATAAATAATAACAATAATTACAAAATATTTTCTTGCCAAAGAATGTATTATTATAAGTCATTGAAGAGGGAAAAACAAATGGAATGCGTTTTATACAGTGTATGTTTTTATTTATACCTGAGCTTTAAGTTTTTATGTTTTGTAAGACTTATTAGACATTACTCATTACTTTGAATTCCTAGATTATGAGAATTATTTGAATTCCTATTATTATTAGAAATCCTGAAAAAAGTTACCACAGAAAATGTTAAGATTAAAACTTGAAATTTGCCTATTTTATTGATTTAAATTATGTCCAGCAGCACTCCTAAACAGCTGGAATGTAAGAGCTTTTCCAGGATTCTTATGGCCCTTGGGAATTAGTGGTTTCCCAATGAATTCGCAGAGAGGTTATTTTAGCCAAAATGTTCCAGGCATGCTTAACAGTCAGTTTGGATGCAGTCACCTGGCTTTGGTGGCTACAAGACTTCACACAACTCCCATGGGAGATTGTCATGTCGGGTGGCCTCTGTTCCCCAAGAACTCTTCAAGACATGTCTAATTTACCAGTAGAAACATATCTGTATATTAGGCTAAAGAAAAAAAGAATCCAATTTTAAATATTTCTGTGCATCTTAAAAAGCAGATGCTTTAAAGGGATCAAAACCTGGAGACCTCAAAGTGATCCATTGAAAGTGGAGTATTTGTCCTGTGAACCATTATTATTCTGTATGGCACACAGAGTGTTTAAATGCTGTTCTTGCTATTTCACTGAAAATTGCCCTGGAATTGTGAGTTCTTCACACCTAATATCTCTTTTACAGTAATTATAAAGGAGTTATTTATCACTTCTTCATTGAAATAAATCCTAAAAATTGGAAACTTTGATTTGAAATATGATTAATTTCATTGGTAAAGCAAAATGGGAGATGTTTAACATTTATGTTTTAGATTTTTACTTTCTATTTAATTACAATATAGTGCTGCCCTGTGATCACTACTTTCATGAATTTTAATTAGAGTTTGACAGATTACTACTTACAAGCACAGTCTGATGAATTTGATCCAACTCTCTAAGACCAGATGGGAACACATTTTGGACTTTTATATTTGCTTAAATCATGTAGACAAACAAATTTCAGCCAGCGAGTTCCTGATGAATTGTTGTCTTTCCTATTCACTCTTTGTTATTGCTGTCTGTGCTATGAGATTGGATATATAAATTAAAATATTTTTGAAGCAGAGCAAGAAGCAGAGCTATTATTTTAAGCGAAAAATTAAAAAATAATTAACATCAATCATTCATTCACATAAAAATATTACTTTCCCAATGTAAAAGTGATTATCGGTAATTGTGTCTTATATTTCACAGAAACATTTGCACAAAAAAATCTGAAATATCACTTATATGCATTATACAACAATACAGGTCATTTGAGCAACTGTTGTAAGTGCTTGTCTACTCTTGAGGAATATGATTATCAGGTTTATATGATTCTGTAGGTATTTCTTAAATGTTTAGACTATTGAAAATTCATTCTTTAACTTTAGAAATAGTGTATAGGATACCTTCAGTTATAACTCTCTACAGACCCTGAGGCTTGAAAAAGTTTTATATGGTGGCATGATACGTAAAACTGTTACATCTGGCTGATTTGTTCTTTGTTTGCTATGTGACTGCTTCTGTTTGATTTTGTTTTCTTTTAGAAATGATTCCTGTGCTAGATTCACAACAAATCTACAGAATGGACTCTGCCACAGCTCATTTGTCCACAAAGTGCTGTAGCCTCTCTGTAATTTAAAATCATCATTTTTTTCCTCACACTTAATGAACTCGCTGAACGGTGTCAGTCCAAACAGAATTTTAGATTCCTAAATCCATTGTTCGTGATTCAATGCAAGAGAGTAAGAACTGCAAATTCCCTAATTTTAAGTACCTTCATAGTCAATCGTCTTAGTCCTATGTGCTTTAGTTCCTCTATGTAAAGCAAAACTCAAGATAACAGGAACATAGAAGTTTAAGAAAGGGGTAATTAGCATAAAATTTAGGAGTATTTCTGTAAAGAACACATTAAAAGTGAAGTTTTTAAGAATCACATGAGATTTTCTGACAAGCTCCTAAAACCATTGGAAGCAGACCTATGCTCCAGAAAAATCACAACCTTAGAAGTCCTTTAATTTCTGAATTCCCATCTGAAAAAGCACTTTTCTAACTTTGATTACCATGGCAACTCCTATTAGATACTTTATTGTCGAAGTTACAGCCAGGGAACAGATTACCCTATTTTGTATAACAATGTCTTGGGTAAGTAAGGTTGAATAATCAATGCAGTGCAATTTTAAATTAATTTAATTAAAAGCTTTCATGACATTTTTTTGTCTGAAAAGTATAAATGGACTTTTCAGTAATATTAAGGGCAACAAAAAGTCACCACCTTATTTTTCTAGTATTACAAAACTAATGATTTTGTAATGGTCCTAAATGAGTGAAATAAACCCCAAAATATTATAACCCTTCCCCTTTGACAAGATACTGTAATTATTGCCAAAGAACATTGTATTCACATAAACAATAAAATTAATTTTCACTAAGCAGAAGTTAAGTTAGGCAACAAATGCATGTTTCACCTGCTTTGACTATTATCACTTTGATTTTGTGAGGTCTTTGAATTTCCTCCTCTAAATTACTTAATCACCAAGAATCTTGCTCATTACAGCTTTTCAGTTTTCACAGTGAAACAAAAGGACTGAACAGAAAAATTATAAGCAGAGTAAGAATATATGAAAGAAACACTGTATTTACGAGCCATTTGATGGGTATGAGTATTCATTAGAATCCCATTTGTCCTTGAATCTTGACTGCTGGATGTCCTAAAGATCAGAGAAAGAACTTGAGTGATGTCTTTCTGTAAGTACATTGGTCTCAGAAAGCGAAAGAAATAATTATACAGTACTTAGACTGTTACTCACTTTGATCCTACCACTGCCACGCATATTTAAAAACTTCCCAAGTAAGCACCTTTAATAGTATTTAGATTTAAATTTTTATTCAGTAAATAAATAACACAGAACATTAGTATTTTATTTTAAAGATGGGAGATCTATTTAAGGGCTCATTTTAATTACTTCAAAAAGCAGTATATCGGTCTGGTTTTAGAAACAATCCCCTTTCCCGAGTCTATTTTGAATTTTAAATTAAATACAGTTTTAAGTACCACAGAAATAAAATGAATGTGTGTATCAACTGAATTCATGTAGTAAAAAATATCCCTGTTTTAATTTGAAACTACACTCAAAAAGACAGTCAAAACACACAGAAAATAAACTACTAAGAAGAATCATGTTTATTCAGATGTTATTTACAGGTACATAAGTGATTTCTACGAGAAGCATGGAAAAGCCTTCTAAATGTCATTCATATTATCTGTGAGGCTATGTAGGGAAATGCGGGAGGAAAGTGAGGGACCATGTAATGAAAGACGATTTTAAAATAATTTGTCTATACTAAATCTCTAGGTTCTCTCCAACCCTAAGTAACTCTCCTTGCCTGTTTTTTCCAAGTATTTATAGCGAAATTTGCTATTTTCATGTATCTATAGTGAAATATGTGGGAAAAACCATATACGGATATGATTGTAGAAAGAATAAGATGCAGCACTAAAGTACATGACCTGTATTTGATGAAGCATAGAGACCAAGACTAGCAAGATTAATCTCTCCAGGAACAAATAAGCCTGAATTGCTCCACATCCCAATTTATTAGTCTAGGGAATATAAAGTGTCCCTCTTTCAGCAGGTATCAATGATAAACCTAAACATTCAGAGCAAGATGAATTTATATGTTCTATTGCAAGCAGCTGGGGAGAATAATACAGAGTGCCAATACTCCATAGGCATTTGAAAGAGATCAATTTCTTGCCCTTAAAAAGACAGATACACACCGTAGAACAGCCAGAAGTTAGGAAGCGCTGTGTGAAGGCACCTTCATTATTCTCCACTATTCGTTTTAAAACATTACTTTTAATTAAGGCAGTTCATAACAATCTCTAAAGTGTGAACATCTAATCTGATTGCATCATGACACCCACAAACTTTGGTGTAATTACAGCTGAAGATTACAGAATACTTTTCCTCTGGAGCAGGAAACTGTGATCACCTCAGGTGCCCCCTATTTAAACCATATATGGTCCCTACGGTCCCAATGCAACACTTTTTGATAAACCAGTTTATGATCAAACCAACTGCTTTAAAACCATGGTACACAGAAAAGTGGGATAAATGCATCCAGAGAAAAGCTAAAATAGAGAGTACAGAGTTGGCTCTGGAGTCAAGTGTGTAGTGGAAGGTAGCAATGGACGTTTTACCTAACTGAGCAGCCATGTGAATTTAAAACACAAAATGTAACCTAAGGCAACAATTTTGTTAGCTGATGGATAATTTTACTTGTCTCTCTCCATTCATTTCATTTGTGCTTTTTGTTTTCAGAGCTTTCCTCATAAATGTAGATGCTTTCAATTTTGACCAGTTATCATGCTTTAAAATTACTTAAAACCATATCTGGATCTTGCAACATGGAATTTCTCATCCTTTTAGATCACATTGTTATAATCATTTTTACCAAAGTATGTTTGAAAATAAGTCCCTTAAAATCATGTGATTCACTCCTCAAAAAAAGAGAGAAAAATCCAGTTTTTCTCAGTGTTCTATAAGTCTGAATTATTAATAGGTCTGAGTTCTCTTGGAAAAGTAAATAATAACATGCCTTAAGTCACGTAACATGGACCAAATAATAGGGAAGTATCTTGTAAAAGGTAGGATTACAATATTGCAAGAATTTCATTTTACTGTAATCTTACATTTCTTTCAAAAAATGTTACAGGAAAAATGATTCTTGAAATGAGGTAATTTATTACTATTTTTGGATATTTAAATAAATTACTTAAAATAGAGATTATTTCATTAGAAAACTTCCAAGTGCCAACTTGAACACTTGTGGAAGCTTTTCATGGTAGAGTATTATGTACTTTATTTTTTAATAATGGAGTGAGGAAAAGCTCCCAGAAACACAGATGTATCTGAGTAGAAATATATACCTAGGCTGATGGAAGTCAGAATCTCAGGAAACACTTTGTGGTCCAAAGTATCCCCAAATCAGAGCTTGGTACCCAATAATCTTCATACTGAAACAGGAAGTACAACCAAGTGCCAGTACATGAATCATCATAACTTGTTTATCAAGTCCTTTGAGTAATTTTAGTTACAGATTATAGAAGTATTTCTCATGCAATGCCACAAAAAAAGCACTCCAAAATACCCAAACATAAATCCTACAACGTATTTTTATGTCCTGAAAGATTTTAAAATTAATTTTTGGCGTAAGGACTTCTCTCTCTTTTTTTTTTTCTTTCTTTTTTATTAACTTTTATAAAATACATGATGAGTATATAAGCAAACACATGATATTAGGCAAAATATTTGTGAGGAACAGCAGGATACAAAAATTGTGATAGATCTCAGCAATAAAACCTTGGAGTTGGAATCTTTTTCAATTGCTAAAAAGAACATAATGACAGTCTTTTTGTTTTCCTTTTCTGTGCAAATATTAATCAATTAAAACTCTGTATACTTGCAGTTTATTCACTGTTTTAAGAGAATAAGATGGCTGCCCTCCAGGCATTCACTAATAGTGTTATTCTTGATGAATTTCTCTTTCCTTGCGATATTCTGAAGATATAAAGTACTGTGAGGCATGATTTATGCCTGACATGAAGCTAAAGTCTAGAATACTTCTCCAGTAGACAAAAAAGATATTTTACTTACTTCATTAGTCTGCACAAAGGAAAGCTGAAGAGAGAAATTTGTATTAGTCATTGGGGCTGAGAGATCCTAATTACATGTAGTATTGAGATTCAATGAAGGGAAGAAACGATCAGTCTAGTAAAATTGTTTATTGTTCCTGTTTTTCTTCTGATAATACGATGCCAGATGGAAACCTCTGTCTATATTAGCCTGCTAATTTTAATTGTGTTACATTGTTTCTATTAAACTGATAGACTCATTTACAGAAAACAAGTTATTTCCTCCCCCAAATACTAAACAGTTTCTTCTTAACTTGGAAATTCCAAAACATTAAAAAGTCTCTTTGAAGCTCTTTTTCCTTCATCATAGTACTGCATTAGAGCAAACATCTCCTCTCCCTAAACATCTCAGAGGCTTTATATTAACTAGCCCTTGAAAGCACAATTTACAATGAAAGATATTCTACCAATGTATTGGAACAGAGGAAGCCATGGACAATTTTAGGGCACTCCATGACTCCGTGAGTTAAAAAAGGCAATGAAAAAACTGGGAAGCCAACTAAAGGAAATATTTATATTTTTCTTATATTTTTTACATACCCAATCTACATTTCCTAAACAAAACATTGGCCTTGCAGAGACAGAGACAGACCGACTCTGGAGAGAATCAATCTTTACTTGTAGATATTAGGAAACCTAGGAAGCAATAACAAAAATCTTTTTGTAAAAGAGTCCCATTGAGATAAGAATAGACTGTGTGAAAGCGGATCCCACAATACCCTCCAGCCTAAAAGTGGAAAACGTACAGGAGAAAGCAGCAATGCAAACAATGAAATTTAGCTAGGTCTGGGTATCCACACTGAGGAGATGCTCAGAGGACAAGTAAAGCAGAAGCACTGCAGCAATCTGTCTATCTCATCCTGTTGTCCAAAATGGCCTACAGGATTGAATTTGGATAGGGCAGGAGGCACTTTCAAACCAATTCCACAGAGTTATCTTTGAGCCCTTTTTATGTCACAGCTGAGGCAAAGCTATCAGATCTCTCTGTTCTTGCTTCTCTCGGGAATACTACAATCCACGCTTATAAAGATTTCTGTACTACTGTGTCATTCACCATCTTTCAACTGGTACATGTAGATGTTTGTTAAGCACTTTTTGTTGTTATTTTCAAGGAAAGAGCATATCTCTTCACAGGCTTTCATATTTCACAGTATACAGCAAGCCTTCATGGTATAGACAGACAGACTTCTGCCGTATCTTCATCTATGTTCTTTATATAAAATATAGAATAGAAAACATTGCTGTATCATGTTGTGAAATAGGTGTAAGCATCTATCCAAGTACAAAATTAATGCTTGGATTTTATGAGAAACTTAGCTGAAAGGAATAGCAATGAGGTAATATTTGTTATCGCATTGTCATAAATTCTAACAAAGCAAGAAAACATATTTTTTAACTGTTTTGTGATTATAAATTCACTTGCCATATCAGAATTACATTTTAGGTAGGGATCTGAGATTATTTACTGGGATTTTTTTTTTTTAAATGATAAAAACAGAAGTTAAAAAAAATTGAGTTTAAAAAATCATATAGTTGATAGAGTGAAAGTACCTAGTAAAACATATTCTTTTGTCAGAAATATGAATTATACATACTCAAAAGTTTATCATGAGGGCATATCATTAACCAATTAAAGTTGTATTATGCTTCTCATCTAATATAATTCTGTCTGGTGAGCACTGTATTCTGGTGATTACAGTACATAACTCATGGTTGGAACATGTAACATCGACAAAAGTCAAAATTTTCAGAGTCATTTCAGATATATTGGATGAAGCTAAAATCTAAAAGTGTGCTATAAACCCTGCTCATTAAATATGAATTAATATTTTCATTAAAAGCATTCAACTTAGGCAATACACTTATGAAAAGTGTATAATATTCGACAGAATTTAAAGTGGCAAAGTGTTCATAGAGACTTCTATATTTGAACTGAAATTATGTGGCTGTCTGGCTACACAAAAAGACAAAGATATAGTTTTGGACACATACACTTTTCTGCTCATGAAAAATGGATTTACAGAAATGCTGAAGCTGACCTAACTGGCTTCAAAGTCTCCTATGATTTCAATAGATCTTGTCAAGCAATAGGCAATTCACACAGACTGAAAAAACAGCTGAGGGACAGGATCAGGTAGTCAAGTAGCTCAGTATGTCATAGCTTTCAGAGCCAACAACTCGTGAATGGCAGAAGAGCACTTCAATATTTACCTTGAGATTTCTTGTCTTTAATGATAGATCTAAGTTTTAGTATCAAATGCTTCTGACCCAGATTTATGTGGCTCTCAACAACTTTTACTATGAAAGGTGATAGTACGTCTCAGTTTAAAAATCTTGCTGAAGATGTAGATCTACAGATAGATGGTCCCACATCCCTTTTGCGGAGGACTCCAAAGCAGATGAAGGACTCTTGTGCACAGACACAACCCCTATCATGGCATCCTGAATTGGTTCAGGCATTCATAAAAATGGTCACTTTTTTTTTCTCCATTTTAAAGCCTGAACAATAAGTGGAGTAGCACTGTATTTCTTCTAAATATCCAGAGGGATGGTATGCTCAAAACCAAAGTCCAGGTGTTACTGTTCAGAAGAAAAGGATGATACATTCAAAGCTAAAGAATTGTCCCCTCTTTCCCAATATTTTTTCAGGCCAAAAGATCTCTTTCTAGCAAATAAACACCACTTGGATTTTCTGAAGGAACCTGTCTCAGACTCAACAAAAGAATAGTTCAATTCTGTGCATGAAGTAAGAATAAGACCTTGTGAACACTGCTCTTGAAATGGAGATTAGAACAGACCCTTTTCAAGAAGAAAATGGGTGCAGCAGATTGACTCAAAGGTCTTCTATCCTTATGACTATCAGTATTTATTACTTTAATATTCTGATATGCAACACTGTTACGATTGAGATTTATGGTTAGTCTAATATTAAAGAGATAAAAAAAGCCCTGAGCTAATAGCAGAGTCACTTGGTCTCATTAAGCACTGCATCATTAGATTAGAAATCTTAGAGGGCAATGCTATGAAGGAGGAAAAACACATAGCAAATATTGTTAATGTAGTCTTGAAAATAGTATTTTAAATAAAAATCAAAGAAACCTTGAGACATGCATACCAAATGACTTGTCCTGTAAACGAATGACTAAAAATATAAAATGCATCGAAGTTTGTTATTTAATAAGAACAAAACCACCTTTTGTGACATAATTCCTTTTCTTACAGTTAAAAAGCAATAAAGCTGGAGTGACTTAAGTGAACACTCTCTCAAAGGTTAAATGAATTGTAATGCCATAGAACGACTGATGTTTAGAACATTTAAAGTCAGTTTCATGGGATTTTTTTAATAAAGCTTGAGTTTATTTTATTGTTTAAAAAAATTGCATTTCCCTCAGCTGAGAAAGTTTTGAAAGGTCCCTCATAATGTGGTAACACTGCTGGAAGGATCTCACTAGATTGAACAATGAGGCTGGAACAGAGACATTGTCTCTTCCCCCTCAGTCTATAGCATCAGCACATGAGACATGCAGTGATGCCAAGCCAATTTTTGCTTTTTCTTTTATATACCTCTTACATAGCTTTATGTATCCACAAGTATTAGCACGCATACTTGTAATTCTTTAAGTCTGATAACTTAGCACCATCCTAGTATTCTGTTAAGCCAGGAGACCAGACATCCCAAAACCCCACAGTCAAGAGACCAAACGATCCTAGATCTTGGGGAGCCAAGGTCCCCTTCTAGAACATATTCTGTAAACTAGAGATCTAGCCCATCCAGGGGGGAAATTCCATAGATGGGGAGAATATCACACCACCCACCCAAGCCCCCATTATTGGGTACCCTTATTAGATATGCTAATGTGTAAGGTCTATAAATTGTATATGCGATTTATGGTGAGGGGGCATTGTGGCGCGTTCCACCTTGGCGAAGTGGTGCACTGATAAGGAGCCTATTAAAGATACCGAGGTAAAACCTGCTATTCCTTTAACTGTGTCTGGCTTTCGTTTGCTAAGACCAAGAAAAGGCATCAATAGCATATGCACATGGAGACAGCACAGCATCACAGCAAGAACTAAAGCCTCAAACTCTGTGAAGGTGTGCCAAAAAACATTATGCCAGAGCTAACACATGTCTACCTCAGGTATTTTCCACCTACATTATATAGGAATAATCTCAATTAAATGCATTGAGGTCAGAAAAACATGGTATTTCGAGTACTTGTACCCCCTTTTATCCACAAAGTATCCATACACAAGGAGTTATTAGAAGATTATGGGAATTAGAAGTAAACATTTTGGCTGATGGTGTGAATCTACAAAGGCTAACGTATAAATTTGCGATAACCCGAGAAATTCCTTCTATGACTATGATGCAGGCTCTTATAGAAAGGTATTTCAGAGGCAAATGAACCAGCGTTTTCAGATAAAAAGTCAATGCTTTGGGCATCTACATTTTTGAAAATCAATGCCTTAATGAATTGCTTACAATCTTATTCTTCCTTAAAAGAAGAAAAAAGGGGAGGAAAACACATTGGTAAGAACACTTGTGTCTGACCGAAATAATAGTTTTTATCTCATCTGAAATCACTCACCTAGGAGTGAAGAGAAAAGTCACAATTTTATGAAAGTAATCTTAGTAATATCAACACAGAAGCGGTGCTCAGTTCAAAGGTATAGATTAATTAACTGGTCAATAACCAGTCTCTGCTGATGCTTAACCCAATGGTGGATTTCTGTCTTGCTTTCTCATAATCAGGAGAAAATTATAGTCATTTTGGGGCAGGGGGGAGGTAAACTTCCACAGCTCCTGGATTCCCATCTGTCCTTTGCCTACCTACTTTGTAGGCTCAGCCCTCTAATACTTCCTTGAGTAATTTCACCTCCCTTGTAATTTTACTGAGCTGAAGCATTTTCAGGATTTGACCCTTTGTGAGTCACAGAATCACAGAATATTCTGAGTTGGAAGGGACCCACAAGGATCATCGAGTCCAACCCTTCAGTGAATGGCCTGTAGAGGGATTGAACCTGGGACCTTGGCATTATTAACACCCTGCTCTAACCAACTGGAGTCCATCTGGAGTCATTTCCATCTACTTCATAAATCCTTATGCTTTGAAAAGGCATCCACAGCTTCTTTGCATGTTAATATTGAGCCTTGAGCTGAATGGAAATGTGCTCTTCCCAAAGCTGTCATAGTTGCATATTTTTAATTTTAAGCAGGCAGGTTTTGTCTTCTGAGCTGCCATATTGGCCAATGGCTTTTGGTTCTTTTTATATTGTTTTTTCCTATACAGTTTCTATATTACTCTTGCTATTCCAAGTCTTTTATTAGCAAGTACAGTATGAAAATATCTCTGAGAACAAATTGATGGTTTGAATAGACATTTCAGCAACATATTGAAGTAAGCATTTCAGTAATAAATTCAAATATTTTTCATACCTTCAGCCCTCTTTCTCATTCTTAAATTTAATTAAAGCCATCACTTTCCATTTACAACCATATTATTGTAAATTACTTATATTTTATTCTTCTGGAACAAAGACAGTGAATCTCAGACTGTAAATCTTCAGAGGTTTTTTGGGTGTATACAAATACTCAGCTTGATAGGTGGTTTTGTAAACATATTTACATTGAGAATACAAGGAGTTGATACAATGAGATAAATTTCGGTACAAATATAAGCAAACCCAGATCTACTACAAACTTGCATCATTTACACCTTTAAGATGAAACTGAGTAGTAGAGAACAAAAACCGAGGAAATGGGAGAGAGCACAAAATCACAAGTTTTTATTAGATCTCTTAGCTGACCTTTCCACTCCCAGCTTCCATCAGAGATCCTTATGACTGATCAATTTGCAGGCATTTTTTTCCCTTCAGTCTTCAAACTAATGCATTTTCATGTGCACTTACCATGTTTTTTTCAAGAACATTCCAGTTCATTTTCTCAGCAGATTCGAATTCAGTAATGGTTGTAGTTTAGGAACGGCATTCCCCAGTTTAGTGCTCCCACTGAAACACCCCAGACCATGAGCCACTTGCTCAGACCACTTCCCCCTCACTCCCTCTGTGGTGAGATGGAGAGAAGAATTAACCCAGTCCTGGCCAGAACCATGACAGTAGTGAAGCTGGGTCTTTTATGTCTTCCTAAAAACTACAGTGCAAACAGCAAAAGTGGAATAAAAATCTTGGTCCATAGGGTTCCTTGGTAAACCCTGCAAACTTACTAACTTATTCCAGCACGTGATGAGTTACACATAGTATTCTGGATATTACAAAATCAAAATATTAAATAAAAACTAATAATCAGCAGAGATCTTGGATTGACATCCTGTTAACATATATAGGACAGAAGGACATTGAACAAATGCATTTTGCAATGGAGGTCCTTAGTGCACACTCTAATGTTCATGGTTGTTCCACGTCAGTCTTCCAACTGCTCACATTTTCCTTTCTCAGTAATATTGCCAGAGATTAGACATCCATTTAGTGGAGTCAAGCAGATTATAGTTCAGGTCTTTAAGGTCTGTAACAAAGTTTGCAGGAAACAAACCTCTACGTTCATCATCACTGTGATTCATGCCAGCTGTCAAGTGTCTTTCCTACTGGCTTTGGAGCCTGAGCTTAAGCTAACCTATTTCACTTGGAATTTGAACAAACTGGAGGTACTTATGTAATGGAGTATTGTCCTGGGCTGAGAAATGACAATTAAGAGCAGTGCCTCCAAGCAGAATCTGACATTTGCCTCATCTCACCTAAGACCTGTCTGAGGACTTTTCAGTACTACTCCATTGAGACAAAGAGGGCAACAGGGAAAAATTTTTCACACAGGTAGGTGCCAGATTCATTTGGGACCAGGTGCTCTCAGGTGAGACTTTGACTGGCAGCGTGAAGAGTTTCTCCTTGCTCTTCATTAAAATATAACAGCCTCTCTTGAAAGTGAATTGATGACTTGCTACTAAGCCTGTTCCTTGCCTGTGCTTTAAGGAAAAAAAGTGATACAACTAGGACCGGAGAAGGACTTGCAATCGGCATAACATATAAGTTGTAGACTGTTTCTGATTAGGATAATCCAGGCCTAGATGGACACAGAAGGACTCAAAGCTTAAGCAGCTAGTCATGTAACTTGAATGACCGATGGTTATTCAATGTTTTAAAATCTCACTGTTGAACTGAAATGGCCTGAAGAACACATAAAAGGCCTAGGTTCTCCAGACTGAGATCTGGAAAAGAGATTCTCTTTCCTGGTACAGTAGGCTACATCCAGAACACTCTGGACACACAAACTGGAAAAGGTTCCTCACAAAATGGAACTCCATCTTCTTTGTTTTGCAATGAATCCCATAGTGCAGGGGGATTTGTACAGGATCTTAATGATTATACAACAAGATATTTCCATGGTTAAAAGTCCGGGAATATCTAGTGTCTCTCTCAGTCTTTTCTCTCAGCACTGAGCCATGAGCTCTATTTACCAGGCTCATGGCATTTTACAGAGAAGGAAAGAAGGTCTCCACAGAAGTATAGAAGCATTCTTAATGTTCTTACTGAAGTTGTGCGAAAATGGAACAAAGAATGAAAAAATGATTGGGCTGGAAAGAGAGAGAGTAGAACAGTGGGCATGACTCTGTAGGAGGGTGATTAGAGCCCTAACGTGGAGCCAGAGAGTTCTGAGCTTTGGTTCCTTCTTCCAGGATTGTTTATTCACTTATTTTATCCAGCATATGAAGTGAGAAGATAGACTGAGGACCAAACATGGAAATTGACTCTGTTTATATCATCAGGCAATTTTACTTTAACTGCAAGTTATTGTACTTCATTTTTATTTTCCCATTCTTTTATAATACAGAGATGATTTTAAGACATTTCAGAATAACTGCTTTGGAGTAACATTATTTTTAACATAGAATAACTACTGTCTATTTCATTAGCAAACTGTTGCTTTTTTATGAACTACTAAAGACTTTTATACCACAGATAACAAAACAAAGAGAGAAAAGAGAACACTTTTTCATAAAGAAAAATATTGACTTCTCATTTCAGGTTTTTTAATATATACACTTTTCATCTACATGAAAACAGTTGAGATCTGAGGTGTTAGATTTCTCAGCCAGGCATTGCTAGTGACTCAAGTCTTTCACCTGTTCTCTTCCTTCAGATCACTTGTCCAAGAGATGGGTGCTATGTGTTTCCACACACCGCTAATAAGTATAAGAATGCTTTTCTTTCCATGATCCAAAACCCCCTTTGAAATTAGATTTTTGACACCTAATGACCTTCCACAGATAAGAATGTACATTGCTTCTTTGTTAGATAATTTGTGATGTTGAAGTTTTAGCTGGTAAGATATTAAATCATTAAAACACTGAAATCCCTAAAATCCTTCTCTCGAGACAGCCTACGGTCTTAAACATTATATCCAACTAATTATTACAATATCCTTGAAAATAAAATATTATATTTTATATACCTTTTTGGCAGCAGCCACTCAAAATTCATAAGTTCTTACTTTGAACTTTTTTAACAGGATACACTCTCCTCAAAACTTATCTGTGGAAAATTAACGAAGAAAAGTTTCTCACACTAAGATGGTGTTTCACAGAGTAGGTTTGTAAGTGTAAGTTAGTTAAATCTATACAAGGATGTGAATAGCTAGAGGTTCTGCCCGTATATATGCTGAGAAAAAACTTTTCTTATTCATACTAGCTCTGACTTGGAGCTATGTCATCAAAACCTCATTAATAAAAATAAATTATGTGAAAACGCCTGAGAAAATAATGATGGAATAGTATTGCCCATGTGACGAATGCTAAACAAGTGGCTTCCACAGGAGGAAGGGGATGGTTTTCTGTTTGTTTTTTATTTAGTTCTATTATTGGAGCAGAAGAAGAGCTGCAGGAGTGTGTTTCTCTTTGCATAGTCAAACACCTGCCACCTGCCAAGAGCCTGAGTGTGAGGAGTTCTTTCCAGAAGCAGAGTGTGTACAGCAGCAGAAAACAGCAGGGTTGGACCCCTTTGACAATAGCAGGGTGTGAATAACCCTCCAGTAAAAGGAACAAAGGCCAGACAGGAACTGGGGAATTCAGCAATACATTGTTAGTAGCACCAATTTATGGGCGAACACAGCTCCTTTTAATATGTACAGCAGGTTTAAATCTAGTCTTGTCTATTCAGAATTATATCTGGATGACACAAATAAATGTAACCTGTACCTGGCTATCAGCATTAGCCTTTGTAACCACAATGGACACATTCTCATTTCTTTCAAAAGAAATCCTTGCTGGTCCATGGCTTCTTTGTAGGTGCATTTTACCAGTAGAGTATCTGAGATTTATTTTACTTGTTCAGTAGTGATTAGTTTTAGAATAAGTGCAAATGAAATCCTAAAAAATATTGTTTGAGATTATTTCAGTCGTTTTGAGATTTCTTGTATCACAGGTTTTGAAGAGTGCACTTCCTTACAGAGTGCTACACCAAAAATCCTCAGCCAAGCTTTGAATTTTAAGGGTGAGAGGGCAGTTAATTCTTATTTATTTGGTGATTTCTCTACAATTCTAACAGCACTGCTGGTTCTTATTAACCCATGACAATGGAAAGCTGAGCTCCTACCAGATCATCTTATACAGACTCTTCCTCCTTCCAACTGTGAAGGACCCTCAAATGTGGAAGAAGAAAACAAAACAAAACAAAGCTCAAACATTCTCTTATTCTCTTTTCTGCACATTGTTAGTCACTTTAAAGATATTTTCTTATACATCTATCCCAAGGCTGTCCCATTCTTTTTCTTCTTACAAAAGAAAAAAAAGGGCTTTTTTTCCTGTTAGTATGTGCTGAGGTTGATACAGACTGATATATTTTGTCCACGATATAGGATTTTATGCTGTTAGAGGTCATGAATTACATATTGAGTTTATGCTCACTCAATAAAGGTTATTTTCTCACTGTTCCTTTACATCTCTAAAAAGCACCTTTGATCATAAAATTCTCTTTGATCAACTAGAGCAAAATCTTCAGAGCTCTGCTAAATTGTTCACGTTGCGTAAAATCCTTACTTTACAGAGAGAGTCTCTTTTCTGCTCCTTGATAGTATTATTATTGGTGAACTCTCTTGTTGATTTATTATTTATTAGCAGAACAGTCACCTTAATCATTATTATTTCCTCTACTATCCCTTATTTCTGATGTGCTATTGAGGATTCTGTGCTGCATTTTTATTGAAAACTTTAGTCTCCCACGACTGGCTTCAACTATCTCGCAGTATGTGTTCTTATACATTATTAGAAGCTACTAGTTTAGATTCCAACAGCTTCATGCACAAAGAACAAACAGAGTTTTTATCTGAATAACCTTTTTGCACCCAAATGACACCAAAAGAAGAAAAAAGCCCAGGAAGCAAACCTGTGTTTCTTCATAATAAGAGCGTGTGCAGAGTCTAACAAAAGTGATAAGTAACCGCTTGGCTAAACCAGCAAGAGCGATGCTGAGAGTGATACTTTGCCTAAATTACTGAACTAGGCTTTCTAGTTTGTCAAGTAGAGAGGGCACAAGAACAATATTCACTTGCTAGTAGGGTACATAGCCCCACATTGTTCCGATCAATCAAACCTTAATTTATGGAATGATCACAGTGAACATCTGAAAAGGCTGAGCTGTACAACTCCACAGCTCAGTACACAGTGCCTACAGTTTGCATTAAATTGCCAGGGTTTTCTATCAGCCTGATATTCTTATGGGCTGGTTTTCAGGGAGTCCTACAAAGTCCTTTCTTTATTGTGTTTTTCTATTTAATATGCAAACAAAGGAAAAAATGTGTCCAAAATTTTTACTCAGATTTGTAATCTCAGTATGAAAAGGAGTTGGACAGAATTAATTACAATGTATTGATTACAGCTATTTCATTTCTCATTAGCTTTACCAGTTCTGCTAGAGATAGCATTCATCCTGAGGACTTGCTGATTCATAACACACAGAAACACAAATATTATTAGATTTTGCATTTATTAAATGTTCTCCCCCTAAGAAGTATAGTACATTTTAAATGAATAACACATACTCAAAGTTAAATGCAATGAACGTTCTCCTAGGGAAAATTAAGTCTTCAGTCTAATTATCAAAAGCATAATTAGAAGATCTGGTGCTCTTTTTCCTCCCCTATTCCTGGCCTTTTGCAGGCCAAAGTGTATTTGCTGTATAAAGGACATTATAAAAAGTAAGTTAAAGTGCAATGAATCATGCACTGAAAATTTCTATCACTTAGATCAACAGCTGGAAATATCTATAACTTTTTCAGTAAATGGTTAAAAGCTGAATTCTGCAGTGATGCCTGGACCTGTGAGTTAAGTTTTTAAGAATCTCTTCCCCATGGTATGGTTCTCTGCCTTCTAAGAGTTGTCTTAAATGATGACATCCTCAGGCAAGTAAGAATCTTCCCAATGCTCGGGAATCCTAAGCATCAGCTGCTTGATGTGAAAGTTAATGATTTATAATCTAGTTTTAAACTCACTGCAATGGCTGAGTTCAAAGAAATTAACACAGTATGGGGATATCTAACTCAAAAAGTACTTCAGAGAATAATGTATTTTCTGAACATGTATAAAATATCTTTTTTTCTTTATAGTGGAAGTTCATAAATCCACCTCTTACATTTTAAATCATGCAGTAGCCAGTGGCAAACTCAAGAACAGAAACAGAATCTCATCAAATGCCTCCTGTTGCTGCTTTAGGAAGTTTCCATCGAAAATCAAAGACTATTATATATAATCCAATACATGTAATATTCGTACCACAAATTACTAAATAAAACTGATTATTAATATATTTATTACCCTTTTTATTTTTGCTACTCTCTGCATGGACTATTGTTATGTTTGTAGTTCCAGTCTTTTTGAAGTAAGGTGTTAACTGGTGCACACTTTATCTTTGCGTGGAGAGAGAGGAAGTCTTTCCTCTGACAGGCTGATAGAGCTTACACTGAAGCGGAAAATGTGCCACTGATCACAAAGATATGGCCAACAGTCTCAGTACACACATGAATAATTTGGGGGTTGTAATTCAAGATCAGTTTGAGAAAAAAATAGTTTTAAAATAAACAGAGGGCGAAGAACTTTCTAGTAACTGAAGAAATATAATTTCCTTCAGTTTTATCAACCCATAACAGCCATCATTTATTTTATATTGATGCATCACAATTTATACTATTTAAGCACTTAGTCTAGCTGGGGCTGAAGTACTGCTTGTGCAACATATTAATGGTAAGAGAACTTAGAGGAGACTTACTTGGGATGGAACTGGTAGTCTAAGCTACATATTTTTGCAAACATCTTTTTGTATGCACATTTCTACCACAATAACAAAATACCGGATTTCAATCCTCAGCATGAAATTGTATGTATCAAGAGATTGTATCCATGGTCACATCTACATGGATAAGGACATCTGTGCAGAGGAAATTCCAACACTGCCAAAGAAAGGAAAGAATTCTTTCTTCTATCTTTTCTAAGCATACAAGAATTTTAAAATGAGAAACTATAAACTATCTAAAAAGATTTATTTCTACTGAAATTTTTTTAGATAATTGAACTATGTATAAATATTTCTAGTTTAATTTTCCCCTGATAATTATGAATGCTCATCTCCCTGATTTTTACTTCTTTGGTTTTGTGCTATGACACTTTAAATTCTGTAATCACTTGTTTGGTTTAGCTGCCTTCCTGTTACTTAAAATAAAATTTCTTGTCCCTTACTTTAAGTGAACTCATTAAGTCTTTATTCTTCATAGGACTTTCTTTTCAATCACTGCTCTTTTCAAGAAACAAAAACATCAGTCTTACCCTTAAAATATTTATGCAACGACTTTGTAATATAAAACCAGAGAATCAGATTTTCTTATTTGTAACAGCTTCTTAGTAAGGTTTTCTTAATGGCAATTAGCTTCTTCAGCTGCCAAAAGAGACTATACTGCACGAGTGTCCAAACACTCTTGTGGAGATGGAAACAGGAAGAACAATGTTATGTCCTGAAAAAATAAGACTGCATAAAATAGGTGTCAATAGAAAGCTGCACCAGAGAAATCATGGCATGTCCTTGTCTTCAGAATTATAATTAGAAAAGCTTGAACATCCCCTGCAGTGTTGTTCTCTTCTATGCAAGCAATGCTGAGTTAGTTGAGCTGCACCGGATCATTGGCAGCTCCATTCTGAACCATCAGAGAGCACAGAATGGTTCTCCACTTCCTTTAAAGTGACCACACTGATTTCTCTTCTCAGCCTGCAGCATCTTTGGAACACAACCTGCAAATTCCACCACAGTTGTGCAGTTGCTCAGAGGGATCAATGTTACAAGACGTTTTGTTATACACTTAACAAATCTCCTGGGCTACTAAGTAAATTAATTACTGTTATCTGTACAAACAATTTTTCTCCTGAAAGATACTTCATAAATAACTTTCATGTCCTTGCAGACCTTTTGTTTTATTTCTTCTCTGATTAAAGCTTGTAACGCAATATTTATTTTATCTTTTTTTTTCCTCTTATGTTTTTGACTAGAGATTTTAAGCCTTCAAAGGCAACTTCAGTTCCTACAGGTATACCATGGATGAAAATAATTTCCTCTACATCTTCTCCCCATATCATCAGACCTTTTTAACAATATGAATATATCTCCTTATATAGTATATTCAATGGTTACTCCAAATGCACCAATCAAAACAGATTTTTTCCATGTTTTTTCTTTGAAGATAACTTGTATTTACTTATTTTAGAAGTGGGTACATAGTCCTGAGATTTGTTGGGGTTTTTTTGGTTTGTTTTGTTTTTTTTTTTTTTTTTTTTAAATTTCTATGCAGCTTACAAACACTTCTACAGAGAGAAAAGTAATAAAAGTTTCCGTAAAAAAACCTAAAACAGTTAGGTTTTTCTTGTGTTTTGTTTTGTTCCACTCCTAGCCCCCACCTCCTGTAGAATGGTAAAACATCTCTTGTAAAAAACATGTGAAAGGCTAATATGGAATATCACCCTTATATGCATCATAGAGTTTAATGGGCTGCCTTAGTCACCATGAAAGTCTCTTTATGAAAGGGAAAGTTAATTCAGATAATATTTAGGTATTTGAATTGAGACGTTGTGACAAACCAGTTCAAACACAGAAGACCAAAGGAAGTTAAGCCTCTGTGAATAAAACAGATCGAACCCAGAAAAGTTTGAAATATACCCAAAAAACATGATTAAAAACCAAATGAGGTTAGACGTTGGCACCAAAAAACCTCGGTATATTTTATTTAATAGTAAAAGAGGCAAAGAGAAAGAAACAGAAAAGAAAGAAAGAAAGGAATAGGAGAAGTGGGCGGGGTTGGGGGACAGGGAGAGAGTAACAGGGGTTAGGTAGAAATATATCACCCTTCCAGGGGTCCCAACGACGTCTCGTTGCTCCCCTCCATCTGGTCATCTTGGCGGTGAGGGTCCTCTGCTGCCACTGCTGAAAAGTACGGGATCCCACGGATTAATATACGTTTGGGCCAGGTGGGAACACCGACCTGCCTCCCCTACGGAGGGCAAGTTTGACACTGTCCCTTGCAACACTGAGGGTCTGTTGCACCATGCTGCAGTGCTCCGCTGCANTGCAGGGTCTGGGGACCCCTTTGGGGAGGGCTTTGACGGGCCATGACACCCCCTTCTGCTGGCCCTCATGTGGATGCGGCTTTTCCCAGGGTGAAGGGGCCCCACAGCTGAGCTGGTCTGCACAGCGGAGGATGGGCGTTCAGTGCTCGGACCAGACGCTTTTTCACCACACACCCAAAGCCTCTCCTCCCCCCTCTTTGGCGTGAGGGTCTGAGCGAACCTGGCAGCTGATAGCCCCTGGGCTGTGGTCTCCTCCCCAAAGGTGCTACGCTTGATTCCTCTGTGAATGTATTCTTATCTTCATCAACAAGCAGTCCAGGGCCTCATTCAGGGTTTTGGTGGTTTTCTCTGCAGCTTTTGTGCAGTTTTGCTATAATAGGCAAAGGTTCTTCATGAAGATGTTTAAGCCATAAATTACAACATTCAGTCTCCAACAGGCGTTTACAACTGTGGGGTGCATTTCGTGTAATTTGTACAGAGAAGTGCAAATGTAACTCAACTCCAAATCACTCTCAAGACAGAAAAGACAAATCTGTCTCTTCTTTCTTAGGAGTTCCACTGGTCAGGGTCAGATTTAATTTTAAATGGAGCCTCAACTGCAGCCCTTGAGGCAAAAAACTGTCAAAAGGTATGCACTGACTGAGAACAAGTTTAAACTACTCTTGCTTTCTGGACAGTCCTGCCTTTTGCAATTTTTCTCTAGGTAGAGAAGTGTGTTGCTTTTGACTGTTTCAGTAGTCCCCAGAGGACTTTCGGCAGGACTTTCTTGTAATCAGATTTATGTCAGTATAGGGAAATTACAGAAAGAATACGAAATATTCTTGAATATGAAACAACTTATAGCAAGAGATGCTCCCAAATTAACAATAAATATTTCAATTAAAAATTAGACATGTCATGAAACCACTCAACCAGCACCTTAATAGGAAATTACATGGCCTAAATAGAAATGGTTATGGTTTATAGTTATTATCTGTGACCTATTTTGCAACTGCTAAGGAAAAGTTAATGCTTATCTACCAATCCATACTGAAAAATTCTAAAATGCTGAGTGCATACTCTCTGCGTACTCTTCAGAAGCAAGTAACATTGACATCTCTTGGAAATTGTATATAAATCTAGGTCAAGGAGCTAAAACACGTACCAGAAATCAATGAGAAATTATTATCTACTGCTGAATTTGAGGTTTTAAGTGTTCCCATTACAGCAGTATCAAGCCATTTCAAGTGCAATCACAGAGTGGTGAGATGCTTAAAAGTACTGAGACTGAAAGGACGAGTTTGGCAAGCCTGGATTTCAGCTCCTGTGCCAACTGCAGCATCACTACCTTGCCAGCCCACCTCACACTCTGTCCTGCTCTCAGCACTACTGATGCTGTGGTCACACAGCACATACACGCACATATATATCTGAATCCATTCCTTCACAGGGTTTAACTTGTGGCCAGGCAGCAGTTCTTCTGGAGTAACATCAGAGCTAGGAGAGGCGCACAAAGTGACAGATGTCAGCATAAGCTACAGTTTAATACCAGGATGTGAATCAGGTGGAGAAAAAAAAACCAACCCTTTTGTCTCCTACACAACTGATTCATTTCCAATTACTGAACTATTAGATTTGCTACAGGCGTGCTAGAGCTAAAAAACTTAGAGCATAATTAGTGTATTTACAGGAAATTGTTCTGTCCGAGGTAATAGACACTTTCCAGAAGAAAAAAAAAAAGAAATCTCACTCTTTGGTCCGTGAGAAGAATGTTTTGCTTGTTTCAAGCTTTTCCAAGTTTTTATGCAATATAATCAGAATATCCAGATTAAATAATTTTCTCTGAAACTATCTTATACGAGTGCCCAGATTAAACATTTAAAACTGCATACAAGCTTCTCATGTGTGTCTACAACTGAAATTCAGCTTTACAGAATGACATAGACAGCACAAGTACTTCTCTTGGGACTGAGAATCTTGGAGAGATACATTCAAAAGCTTTGCAACAGCACAGGTGAGGTCCCTAACAGCATTAGAAAAACTCTGTAACAAAAGAACACGACTTAAAAACTCTTCCTGATCCCTAATCTTTTCAGTATAATTAAAGTGATTTACCAGAGCGATATTGGGAAACTCTAACCGTAGAACTGACACAAGTGTCAAACTTCACCAAAAATGTATTTTCATCTTTTTCTTGACATATTAATATTTTTAACAAGGTAGATGATGCAAATTTATATCTGGTTATGAATATAAGAGTGTGAAAATAGCTGAGGAGATATTTGGGAATCTGTATATAGTATAAGATTAATTAATTCATTGAAGCGTACTTTATTATCTATGAAAAAAATTAATGTAGCTATAGAAAAGAAGCTGTACATAATAAAAGGCTAACAACCTTCAGGGTCTCCATTCACCATAAAACTAATTTCACACCTAGTCTATTATGTAATGTGCTATGAAAATACTCTTTGCTTCAAGATATGTTTATATTAGTTTGGACCATATAAAAGTTGTGTTCAATGCTATACAAATCATCCATAGAATAATTTTATAACCAGTGAAACATTGATGTATATATTTTGTTTCACAAACTGGAAGCTTACTTGGTCAGTATAAAGAAAAAAATATCATAATAACTTTTTTTCTCTAATATCCAAATATTTACCATAACTGCCAATAGGCATTGAAAATATTTGGACTCTTTTATGGTTTGAGTGGTTTGATGAATATTTCTAAGACTGATGTAACTTAATGAATAATTATTTAACATTCTATTATTAAAGGTAATCAAAAGAAAAGAGCAGAAGGAAAGATTATTCAATGAAGCTGACTGAAAAAAATAGATTGTATGAAGTATCTTTTTCTTTTAAAATTCTGTTTTGTCTCAGCTGGCAAAAAAAAACGAACAAAAAA
The DNA here is from genome assembly GCA_013397845.1 of Melanocharis versteri. Taxonomy (NCBI): domain Eukaryota; kingdom Metazoa; phylum Chordata; class Aves; order Passeriformes; family Melanocharitidae; genus Melanocharis; species Melanocharis versteri. The sequence goes on along the minus strand of VZTG01002324.1, from coordinate 98,322 downwards.
GTCAAATAGATAATGACAGCAAACAACAGGATCCAGTGGCTACTGAGTCGAATATAAATATTTCTGAACCACACTCTGAAATCCTGACCTGTGAATTGGAAAGGCTGAGGACACACTGGGGTTTTTTATCTGTCTTCTGAAAGACGTGGAAATACAAGCACAAAATCCAACACAATCTCATTTAAATCAATAACAAACTTTTGGTTGGTTGAATAGGGAAACCAAGCATTTCTTCAACAATATTCAATGAAGTCCAAACGGGAGCAAACTGATTTGGAATATGTACAAACGATTGCAGTCATTCAACATTTCTTAATTTTAAATGAGTTTGCTGGTTTTACTGATGGGTATTTCAATCCACTTCAAGTAATTCTAAAATTGCAATTCATGCTTTGTTTCAAATTCTTCATTACCAGTTATCTGGTCATAAAGAAAATTCAGGGTACACACAAATATCTGTTGTCATGAATTGTTTCTTTTCTCAGTAATTCCATTTGCTTAAGAGTGAATACTTTGGAGGAAAGTTTAATTTAGAATATACTATATCCAATTTTAAACTAAAAGCCATTTTTCCATGCCAATACCAATATCTTTTAACACATTATTCAAAGGAGATAAACATTTCTTTACAACTAAACCAATAAAAAAAGAAAAGATATGTAGAATATAGTTATAATACATTCAAAATCTATAATGAGTGTCTCAATCAGTATCACCTCTTCTCCTGTCAGCCTAAAATCTTGATATTACACCAGTTGAATACAGTTTGTTATTCTTTTTTTCTATTTCAATTGCCTACTAATGAAATTTTTGCGTCATATACCGAAAAGAAATAATTCAACTGCAAACTTTTTTTCAACAGCAGCTCGCGGATAAAAACAGCACATGTGGATAATAAGTTTTCCTTTTTAAAAATTGATCTTTATACATTCATACCATAAAAGAAAAGATCTTTTTATGACTGACATGCAACCATAATGCCAAATTTGCATTAGATACTTATATATCCAAATATTCTGTGTCTGAAATATAAAAGAAGACAACAGACATTATCTCCTCTAAGCACTTCTACTTTAAGGAAAAAACCTGCAACATATAAAAAAATATAATTTTATATCACATTTTACTATCTTGCAACAAAACCCTACTTTTTAAGATTAAGAATCCTATGCCTTATCACAAATAACTTTTCAAAAGTTCTAGTAAAACATATGAGACTCAAGTTATCTGGAATTGGGAACTATACATGTTTTTTATGATCTGTGATAAGATAAAATATACTGTAAAAGATGTCTTCTTTCTCTAATATCCAAACCCCCTTTACTTTTCGTAAGACTTTATAAATATAAAAAGTTACTCTATTTGGGAGAGAGAAAAAAAAGAGTACTTTCAGCATTTTTAGCCATCAGCTATATTTTAACGTAGAAATATGCACACAGAAGACACACTGAATATAAATATTTCTGGTGATTAATGTACTGTAAGTCTAAGTTTTATCTGATTTTGCAAAGGAAAATTGTTTGACAACAATTTTCATACAGCAAGCTTTCAACAACATTGCTGTAGATGCTGCCTCCGCTCTGTGTCCTCTTTGAAGGTCATATGAAAATTATAAAACATAAGCTCAAAGGGAATCAGAATTCTGACATTAAAAAAAAGTAAACACACACTATGAGAAGCATCACATGAACAATATTCAACAAAGAAATCTCTGCTTGACTGAGAACTGCAATTTGAAGCAAGGGCAAAGAATAAGCTCTTCTCAGCAAAGTCTATAGAGAACGCAAGATAATCATACAATATACTTGAGATAGATTTTTATCACTGTAACTGGTCCCACATCAGAGTTTTTGAGAGGAATATAAGGCATGTCTTGCAACAGTAACTTTTACCAAAATCAATTCTAAAGTTTTCTTGTCACTGCCTGTTGACCTTCAGCATAGCTTTGTACTATTACCAGCAAGAAGAGAACAAGGAATTCACGAGTGGATGATTATGATTAGAGAACAAAGCACAAAGGATGCCTTCATCTGTGATTTGCCAGTCACATTGGGAGCCCTCCAAAAAAATTAGTTTCTGACTTCATGAACAGAAACATTTTTGTGATGTCACCACAGTGCATGGAGACCAATCTTGAACTTGTAGTTTGGTCATCTGACTTTCACCTGAACTGGCTTGATACTTTAGAACTCTCACTTATTCAGGCCCAGTAACATAAAAACAACATGAGATGTAACCAAGTGCAACAAATTTTTTACTGGAAAATGTTTATGGACACACTAGAAAATTTTTATATATTCAACAGCACACAAAAGTGAATGGCATTTCTAGTGCAATTGAATTAAACATAAAAACACAAACTGATCTAAAATATTTTGTAACATCAAGAAGAAAAAAAATTGGCATAAATTGTTGACAATTTGTGAGAGATACAATAGAGTCTGTCAATATTAGTCTTGTCATTCTTGACTTAATTATTCTCTTCCTGCTAATAGCCAACTTCCTGGGAATACTCAGCTAAAATTCTCAGACTCTTTTTTTTTTTTTTCTTCCAAACTTGAATATTTCAGTCTTTCAGAGATTTCTTAAAAGTCTAATCATGAACTCTTCAAGAATGAAAGAAATCAGACTGTTTTAAAGTATTTGTACTGGATGCCCAAAATACAAAATCTGTTTATTGTTGTGGTAAATGTTGGCCTTTTACTAACAAGCGGTTATAAATATATGCCTTCTTAATTTCACATACTCTCATTGTGTTTTTTCAATATCATATTTAAAAAAAAATTTTTAAATGAAATAATTTTATTTCCCACATTTTATCACATTACCTAAATATGTTAAAAACCACTTCATACACTGCTGCATAAGATCTACAAATGTGCTATTCTTCACCATACATTTTAGCTTTTATGTTTCGCATGGGTATCCATCTTTTGATTTTAAACTAAATGTATCATCTTTTGCAACATTTAACACAGTCCTTCTGTGAGTCTTTCTTAATTTTACAGTTTCTAAGGATGTTTCAGCAATTCAGTTAAAATATAGTGGAAACAGGTGGTGTCTCAGAAGTAAGGGCAAGTCTCTCTACAGTGAGATTAAAAGGCAGTGGGAGACTGGATTTCTCATCAAAGTTTCACTTTCAGGTGAAGGCAGAAGTTTTGAGAACCACTTTTCTTGCAGCCATAAACCTAGTGTCCTTGACAAATTATAGACCCTTGATTAATTCCATCAGCACTGAAATGAAGAAATTTTCCACTCAAACTTTGAAAACAAAAATAAAAAACAAAACAAAAACAAACAAACAAAAAAGAGAGAACAAGATGAATTGAGTCTGAGAGATCAATCTATTCCTATAAACTCCTCAACTTCTTGATTTGGCACATAAAGAAGTCAGTTGTTCACTCAAGTACCCAATGAGTCACTGGTAGAGACAAGATCACATGCAAAATTCTGAAGATTCTCAGATTTCTTTCTCAGTTCTCAGATTTCTTTGCTTTCTTCCAGATAATGTTGGCACCTTCTTTGAAGTACAGCAAAAGTAGGCTTCAAAAGTATTACCACATTAAAAATAGGCATGGGAAAGAAAATAGACTGCAGCTGGAGATAATTTTTGCTGTATAAAACATGCTAAAGAGATTTAAGATCCTAAAGATACATGGAGAAAGCATATTTTTACTTCTCTTTTCTTTTGTCATTCACTGCTTCTGATGGGAACGAAAACCTATTTTGGAATCCAAGAAATTCTAGTCCTATCTTTGCTGTAGTTAAAGTCTATTTGTGTTCCTATCATATAGAAAAAGACAGAAGCCATCACCAGCCAGCGATGATGAAAACATGTTCATCAAAATTTATGAAATGCTGCTGGAAAGAAGGTACAAAGCACTACAGACTAACTGATTAAGGAGTGACAGTTCTGCTGTCTCACCAAGATACTCTAGCCCTTTCCATCTTTATAATAATCTTCAACCAACATAAAATAATTTTTATATTGTTTTTCTTATATGTATAAATATTTAATATTTATATTACTCCTGAAGAATTAATGCTCCTTTAGACACAAAACCATTTTAACTGCTATTCTTTCAAAAACGAAAAGACAGAAACATCAAAGTATCTTTCAACTTTATAACTACTTTATGCAGACATTTAGAAAAATCCTCCTACTCTAGTAGAAAAATCCACCTACGTTTTCTTGTTCATTTATCAATAGCAGAACAAGTCTTATTGTCATTATGCTAAAAAATAATTGCAAAAAAGAAAAGTTAAGCTGTTTATGAAAGAGAAGAACTCCCCCAGCCATCTCTTGTAACTGAGGACAAATTCTAGCTGTTAAATGCAGTGGTTTGGCAGATAGCAGCTAAATGAGCAAGAACCTCACACAAGTTTTCCAACTTCTTAGCATATGGCAGTTTCTTCACAAGGAAAGTACTCTTGTCAGAATTTTAGGGCTTTGGTCACATGTTACTGAATAAAAGAAAGCATCACAATGCTCCTACCTCTTCTTCAAAGAGTCTAATACTGCCTCTGAACACTAGCAGTGATCTGAGCATGCCTCCAGGTTTTGAGGGCTTCAGCAAGAGAAGCCTCCTTGCTGGGCTCAGGACTGGCCTGAAACTCCTGGCTAAGGAGTCTAGACTAGACACAAGACCAAAAGAAAAAAAAAGGGCAATGAGTTTTCAAGTTAGTTATATGTTGTCTAAGAAAAGTTCATTGAAGCAGGTGGAGGTTTTCAAGACCTCAGTTTTGGCTTTTAGGGTATAGAAGTGCTTTACATACAGGTATCACCTGTGCACTCCTCATCTCCTCTGCTAAGTCCTTGGTGCAAGGACAGGCCAGCAGATGCTTAGCAGCTGCTTTTCAAAGTCTTTCTAGGACCACATACACGTGCACATTATCTCCCTGCTGCAGCTTGGTTAACGCACAAGAAAATGTCACAAAATGCTGTGAAATACTGAGGAACAACACCATGCCTGCTGTTTTGGACGTTTCCCATTCTCAGGGTTTTACGACCATTTACAACTTTAAGAACACTTTAAAAGCCATGAGATTGCCATGATTTTTTTGGTATCTTGAAGAATTTAGAGAGGTTCCCTACATGACTATTTTTAAAATTAAAAGCTATATAATTACTAAATTGTGTTAGTTTTCTCTCATACAATGCAACATAGTCTTTACAGTAGCTACTTTTTACTCTATAAAGAAGTCAAGTCATGTGTACTAAGGTAAATGACTACCAGATGCCTACAAAAACAAGATACTCTTCACCGTAATACCAAGAAAGCAGAAATTTCCATAAGTTCTCGCAAATCAATCATTTCTATCATAGATTCTACTGTTGTTACATTTTTTTAATTGAAATGCTGCCTTAGCATTTGACCTTTATTAAAGAAATAAACAAAATCCAATAAAAAAATAGTGGTATGATAGACTGGAAAACAAAAAAGTTCATAGAAATTTAAAATCAGAAGTGTAAGAAATAAAACGCCAAAAATAAATTATAAAATCCATTTGAAATATTAGAACTGTATTTATTCATCTTAGTGCTGTACGTTTAGATGATATTTTACATATTATTCTCATTTTTCTATTTATTAAAAAGGGAATTTGAATTTATTATAAGAAACTATTTCACACCTACTAGCAACTGTTATAACAGCCAGCTGGAATCAATACAATTTAATTTTCGTTTCCTCTTTCTGCATCTGTCCTGTTATGCATTGGTATTTTCCTTTCTTATGCATTTGTAATGTTCTATCTTATCATTTAAGAACTTTTTCTTTTCATTTATTTATTGTATTGTCATAGACCAGGAAAAATTTGCACTTACCTAAATCTGCTGTGTCTGCTTTTCAACATACAAAGAAAATATTCTTTTTCAAACAACGATTTCACACAACACTAATGATCTCCAGTGGCCAATTAGTTATGAGGTTGATTCTGCTAACACAGTTTTTGCGAAGAATGACTTGAATAGTTATTTTAGTTGTAATGATGTCTACTTAATAAAAATTCAATCATAGCAAATGCAATTCAAGAGCTTGGGGATGAACACGTGCTGATCTATAAGAAATGAGTTGCTCCCACAGCCAGGTCCAAACAAGACAACACGCTAATAGACACACCACTGCCACTCTCCACTGACAGCTGGTAACTCACTGCAGTTTTTGAAGTAATGGAATAAATGTGCCTAATACATAATGAATAAAATATCAGCTGACACTTAAGTCTACGGAGTGTGAAATGGATATTCCAGGGAGAGCGGCAGAGCAATCAACCATCAGGGCTCTTGCAAAGGTGTGTCTCATACATGAGCACTTGTATGGCTGGGAGAGGAATAATAACACCAGAACAGTCCCTTCAAGACAATGATGTTATTTTTACAACCACAACTTTCAAAACCAAGAATGATAGAAATCTTAGCAATTAAGACTATATCAGATGTTTCAAAAGGCAGAAAAAAAGAGCTCGAAAACGGTTTCTAGAACTGAGGAGATAGTAGCAAGGTCTCTATATATGAAAATGAAATTATAGATTCGGAAAGCCTAAGATAAAACTGAAGAAAAAAAAAAAGAAAATAAAAAAGAAAGAGAAAGAAAGAAAGAAAGAAAGAAAGAAGAAACCCAAGTAGTTTCTCTAGAGCTACAGGAAGACCAGACCATTACAGACTATTCATATCTAGGCAGACAGGCCTTTCAGGCTTTCTTTAGGTTGTGAGCATTGCCTTGAAGAACACATTTCTTCAGCATTTCTGATGGACCTAGCCCAAATATCCTAGATTTTTATTTTTTGTACTTGGTAAGTAGATTGAGTGATCAAAGTCCAGTTGTATAACTAACAAACATGATGTTAATGATATTGGTTTTACTTGTAACCATTTGTTTTCAATTATGTAACTTGATCATTGATTTTAAACCCTACATACAAGCTTCTCCTTCTTCTATATAAATCATGTATTTTGCAAACAGATGAGATCAGCAGTATGGACACCTTAGCTTTCCATAGTGAGAGAAATCTCAACAAAGATGGGCTGCTGCTCTGAGGGATATGTTTCATGACCAGAAAACCCTAAAAAATGCTTTAGGCCAAACTGCACATGTGCATGATGATGTTAATGCTGCTGATACAATGCTAATGCTGCTATTATGATGTGCAAACAGCACATGTCTACAAAAGGCTGCAAAGGCAGATCCCCAAAATATAATATGCCCGTTGCTCATTTGAGACCCACAACAAATTTTTAGTGACTGAAACTCTATTATTTACTGTGTTGCATTCACATCTCTTTTAGGAACTTTTTATATCCCTCTGTCGCTTTGCTCTTTCCTTCTGCAATTACTCTGTATTCATTGCACCTTTACATTATCCGCCTTTATCATGAATTAAAGGTGGAAAAAAATCATAGAATAATTCAGGTTGTAAAAGACCTTTAAGATCACTGAATCTAATTATCTTGTGGTATTTTTTTTCAGCTGAGGCAAAGCAGATGAATGATGAGTTAACATCTGCTGTTCTCTTCATTGGCAGGAAGCTCTGCAAATAATTTTTCTTCCCATTCTAGGTTGTCCCATTATGACTCTTTGAGAGATGGGTCATTCAATTAATTAAATATTTGGGGAGAGAGGCAGAAATGTTACAGGAACAACACAATAGCTGATATCACTGTTGCAAATGTTCTCCAAAGTGAAGTTCTATCAAACAGAACTATGAGCTTCATATATTCAATTCTCAGTTTTCTCAGCTTTTTAGTTTTTTCATCAAAACAACAGGATTCTGTTCACTGTTGTTTGAATTCCAGAACAAACTGATTACCCTTAAAAAATGTTATGTCGGAATATAAACACAGAACATATGAAAGGGGTTTTTTTTCATTATTCTCAAAAGTAATTATTTGCTATAACATGTACTTAGCAATGAAAAAATACTTTTTTTTTTTTTCTGATCCACCACTTCAAAAACTGAGGTGGGAAGTAGAGCTCCTTGACTTCATTGCAAATTTGCAAGGCTTGACAATGCAAAATATATTTCCTTTCAAGGCAGAGATATAAGGGCATGAAAGCATGAGTCATATAATCTACTTCCAAATTTTACTGCAGGACTGACTACTACAATTATTTCTGAAATATTTCTGTCTATCAATCCTTGAAAATTACTAATCAAGTACTAATCCATTTTTGTACGTGGAAACAACATAGTCAACATAAACACAGATATGTGATGATCAAACTAGCTTGATCATTCTTCTTTTCCTACCTCTAGGGGCAATTGACCACTGAGCTTATAACAACCTCCTGAATATTTGAAGGATTCAGCAGTGCTTATTAATTTAGAACTATTGGGTCTTCTGCTTTTGCCATTCACCAAGCAAGTTCTATCATGACTAACAGACATGCTGTTTCTTATCTGCTTGAATTTATTCCCCTCAAAGTGTTTACAAACTCAGGATTTCTCAGATTGGTTTGGAATATTTCTTGTTAGCAAAATGCAGCTTTACAGGCCTGTAATTCCCTGTGGCCTCTCTTCCTTTCTAAGGTAGTAATTTATGCTTTCCCATCTTCACTCTTCTGGCACCCCCTTTTTGTCCTGTAAAACCTCTCAGAAATAATTACTAATGGGCCAGTCATTATTTCAGTAAAATGTTCACGTACTGTAGGAAGAATGTCAGGAAGGCCAGCCTGTGTAACTAACTTACACAACACTTAACTTGCTAGTTCTTTATTTTGCTTGGTTACCCTAGTAAAAAAATGCTGTGTAAGACAGTAAAGAATGCATTTGCATCTCTGATGGAAATGAATGCACTACAAAACAGTTCATTGGAAATCCAGTAAGCTGATTTATACTCTGCCATCTGTGTACACTATTTGATCCTAGGGTTTTTGGATAGCTCTGATAAGGTATTGATTCATGATGATATCCAACTTATTCACTTAATCGCATGATAACTAATCCTGACACTGCAAGTCCTATCAAAGATGACTGGTTTGGTTTTGGGTTCTGTTTGTGTGTGTGTCTTTTTTTCAACCCTGCAGTATGTGCTGCAGAAAACATTAGGTATACCAAAGCATAATAAGTCTTTCCATATTCTGCTTATGAAGGGAAGCTGGGGGAAAGATACAGACTTTGTATGGGACAGTCAGCAATTACTTGAAAATATGGAGAATATCTGACTGCAAGTAATATTACTTTCAATTGTGAGAAACTCTCTCATAAAAAGAAAGTGAAGCCTTGATATTTCCCCAGTCACTTATATTTTGAATTATGATGTGTTTGTATAAGGATGGTTAAATGAATATATTTTTTCACTTTTGTGCCTTCTTGCTTATATGATTCTTGTGGCTTAGTTTTTACTCATTTGGAATAAAATGTTTAAAAGATTGCATTTCAGGCTTGCTTTCTGCTATCTTTTCATTGTTCTCTAATTGCTGCTATAGTATCACCAGCACAGAAAACAAACAATACATTTTAGGTTCTTTCAGAGGATCTCTGTACCAGCCTACTGATTTTTCTTTGGTGCTGAATCTGTAAGGACATGTTTCATCTTCACTGCTTTCCAGTAAATATTTCAAGATTTCCAGAATAGCTATTAGAATGTTTTGTTCACATGAATTGCTAATGTTTATACTGTTGTCTTTCAAGGCTCTTCAAAGCAACCCAAAGTGGCCTTGGGGTATATTACAATGAAATAATGGTAAGACTGAGAAAGAATTGTATGCAGGGGGAATATTAAAGCAACATCATAACTTTGACCAAATCCCTTTAGGGCAGCATGCCTTAATTCACAACTATTGAGCAAGCACAGATGCAGCAAAGCAGATTGTTAGAGACAAGAAAATTTGGAAATTGAAGTTCACAAAGCTTTGCATATATGGATGACAGGCTATAAAAGCAAAGCCAATTTAATGTCTCATTGCAACAGTATCTTTCTACCTTGCTGAGAAGCAGAACAAACTGTAATAAAGGAACGAAGGTCACAGAGAGAGCAGCCCTGTACTGACTCTAGTGCGAAGAAGAATCTTTATGAGAATTCAAGCCTCTGACTCTCTCTTCTCCTCACACACTAGATGATCTGGAAGGAACAAAATAAATAACCAATGAGGAAAGGTTAAGAACAGGCTTCAAAACCCCACCAAGTCAAAAATCAAAAGCTGAGCAAAGTAGACATGAAAAACAGAGATAAAGCCAAGCATATTTAGAAACTGGTGCAATAGTAGTGCATTACTGAAGATGATTCAGACAAGAATACTAACTATATTGCTATCTGAAATATGTATGTTCACTCTAGGGTTGTTTTATCATTCAAAAGACTATGTACATACAGAAACAAACTATGTCTGTAGACATTTGCAGTCAAAGAAGAGGATGATTCCTTGATATTAATGTATTAATATATGCTAGGTAACATAATGTTCCATGATCATGTAATGAAAGAGTATTTAGAAGAGGCACATGGAAAAGGGTGCAATACAATGAGCTGATAGAACCTTTAATGAGGAGAAAATTCTCTGCTGGCAGAAGTTGGCACTATGCCTGGTACATCAAAGAAGCTGAATCTATCTGTAGAGAACCTGATCTTGAGTAACGCAATTTTAATTCTGCTAAACAGTCTATGGGGTATAACAGCCTTCTACATATTTTATTAATAAATGAAAAATATAAGAAACATGGAATAAACAGAGCAAACTATGTCAGTATAGTCAAAATATTACAGAAATATCCAGAACAAATTTTAAAGGTACCACATTATCAATTTTAATAGCATCAATATACACAAAGATGTACCACTTAAAACATCACAGTGCCTTACTCTTAGATGACATCTGCTGTTCTGAATTTCATGGTAGAGGGTACTGACACTTTTGATGCTTACTGAAACATCATATTCAGTTTTAAGAAACTGAATAAAAAGTTTTTTCTGGAAACACATGGTTTTTTACATGTTTTCCATTACGGCGAAAAAAAAGGAGAACACGTCCTGTTGCTAAATTCTGAATTGTGAAGAATCATGCATTTTCTTGCCTTGAAATAAAACAAGTCTTCTATGTCTTCTCAGGCCTCTGAGTAGCTCTTAAGCGAATAAGGTTAAAGTGTCTGCCACCCAAAAGAAGCCCAGGGCCCCGAAGACTGTCTGAACACTTCTGGATCCATCTTCTACTCACGGCATCTCACTCCTTTTCTCTCTGCTTCCCACCCTCTCCCCTCTGCGTAAACTTAGCGTTATAAAATAAAGTCGGTATAGTTGAACTGGTATTTGCTCGTTTACCCCTTATAAGGGCACAGGACTTTAACACTGAATTGTAACAGAAGGAAAGGCAGATAATCCATACCACCTTCTGCAAGAGGAACTCCAACATTATCCCCAGGAGATCACACGAGAATCAAAACAGGACCTCAAAAGGCACAGAGTACAACAGTTACCCTTTCTATTCTTTTTTCCACTTGGAAGATAATTTTCAATATACTAATTTTCATCCACTTATTTCCAATTGTTTGTTTCCTACTTTGCAAGGTAAACAAAATTCCCTGATGATACAATCTTTTATTTGACATTCAGAATGTAATCTGTCTCTCTTTTGCCATTTCCAGTCAATTTATTTTTTCAGCTGATTGGAATGCTTGACCAGTCTTCATTTATTTTTCACAGATAAACAACAAAATGTAGTTCTGCGAGGCACAATTACTATTGTAGCATCCTCTACTTGTGCAAATTAATTGATGGTAAAGTATCCAAACTATTACTCCAAGTTGTACCAGAGCTATAACTCCATCACCGTTTTCTTTTATGGTTATTTTTAAAAGAATAAAGAAAGAACACCAACTGAAATAGTTTTCCATAACTCTCTTTACCAGGAGCCCCAAATTGCCAATTATTTGTTTATGAGAAAAATTAAATGAGATCTTACGCAAGCGGAATAAATTCCAAAAAACTGGAGTAGCTGTTACATTTCAGAAGAGATTTTTTTGAATCACTTTTTAGAGTCCTTGGAAATCATCAGCTGAACGTTCAGCATTTGGCATAGCAGCCAATGATATGTTGTACATCAACATGGTAGACACTGACAGAACCAAAAAATTTTTCATTCTGTTGCCGCATAAAAAGACCGAACCCACATATGAACACTGCATGTGGCTCTGGTGTTCCATTTCTGGAAGAGTCTACTGGCATTAGAGAAGAAGATCAAAGGCATCGGGCAGCTGCTGTACAAGACTAGTACGGTTGGTGCTTCTTCCTTTGGAGAGAAAATGCTGACCAATATTTATAAAATCATGATGACAAGAGGCATTTTATGCACAGCTGGTGCCTGCATACAAGATCTAGTGTGTCCTTGATAAAAGTAGCAGGGGATCAGATGAACAGAGATAAAAGAAGATATTTCTTCACCACAGCAGGTGGTAGGATTTGTAGACACAGAGACACATGCACAAAGACACTATCAGCAGGTTAACATATGAATTAGATTATTGGACAACAGACATACAAAAAGGATTAGTGTGACAGTCCCACAAATATCCCCAACACAACAGTTGTCAATGCTGGCAGAGCGTGAGGGCCAGAGAATCCCTGCGTTTCTTCTGGACACAGAATACTGTGCTAGATGAGTGGTCTGCCTAAGTAGTGCATACTTAATACGCCCATGTTGAACAAAAGAAAAATATAAGCGCTTTTCAGTTCCTAGTACAGTTTCTTAAAATAAAACAAATGGCTCAACCCTTTCAGAATATTACATTTTTGGCCTTAGAAGAGACCAAGAAATAGACCAGAAATCAAAACTTTTTGTGCAAGTTGTAGCAATGCCATGGAATTAATGAAAAAATCTTTAGAATTTCTTCAATGAGCTAGAGACTAAAAAATAAATGGGAAGACAGTCTCAGTCTGATTTTCTATACCACCTAAGTTTCTTCATGGCCAGAGCAGTCCAGGAACTGACTGTAATCTGGAGAGATATTTCTATGTGGTGGAAACACCATTGATAGGAATTTGTCTTAAATTCTAGCCAAAACCAGGCACTTTGCTACCATTGTGAATTCAGGATTCATAGTAATGAACCCTCTACTAAAAATAGGCTTGGAAAGAATAATTCCATGTTGGAAGTGCAGCACTTTAAAAATATAACTGAAAGCAGAATATTAATTTTCCCTCAGGCTAGTAGTTATAGTACTCATCTGGAGAGCTGGAGAAACTTATCCAGATTCTTTTACAGCCTCAGGGAAGTGTTTTAGAAGATACTTTATATATGCATACTTTCTTTTTAGGAATTTTTTTAAGATGTTAGCACAGTTTGTAGGTGACAAGGTGTTTGAAGCAGGGCTGATGCAGGGGTGGCCTCTGTGAGAAGCTAAGCCATAATATATTATTGTATCCTTCCTATAGACATGGAAAAACTCCTGAGGACAACAAGATCATCCAGTTTATCTTGCAAAAGTAGGATATGATCAGTGTAATGATAGTATGATTTCCTTTTGCACAGGAGGTAGTGGTTGGTTGCTTTATATGTCAGCTAGGATTTTAACAAAGAGTAAATAGCACAAGGACTCTGGAAGAACATATTCATAAATGCAAAAAATAAACCCAATACCTTTCTATTTCCAAGGTGATTTAATAGTTTGAAACCAACAAAATTCCATGAGCATGGAATTCCACAGATGTACTAAATTCTGTTTCAGAGCAGACTAGAAAATCATCTTGAATAAATTATAGTCCCTTGTAGCAAAAAAATTTCTAGTATTTGTATAAAAAGGTATGCATATGCATATACAAGGTCTCACATTAACACCCTAAAATAAAAAGTTCTTTACGATCTTCTGATTAACAAGTGAGTTCGGTCACATATTCCTTGGACAGAGGAAATCACGCATAGCGCAAAAGTATATTTCTAAACAAACTGCAGGTTTACAAGGAACATGAAATGTCAGAACCATTTAAATTTTAGACAAGCATTTGTCAGTACTAACTGATATTATAGCTGAAGAGGATAGTCCTATCCATCTCTGTAACAACGAGGCAGACACGCTGGTTAATAATCTCTTTGTTCTTTCTTATTGTGATGACTTTTTGCAAAAGACTGCTATGAATCTCTTTAACTTGGTTATATGATAAGTGAAAAATCTTCACATAACTTCAATTAAGGAACTAAAAAAACAGTAGTTGTAATATGTTTGTGCGAAGACTAGTTTGTCTTCATTTAGAGAAACTCCCCTTATTCACAAAAATATGCTGACACTACACCTAGTCTCGCAATTCCACAGAAACCATTTGTCAGTATAAAATCATTTATAAGTCAATTAACCTAAATTTCAAGATCACTCAGCTGGTTTAGTTGAATCAGGTGAAAAAGTACTGCATTATATTTTTTGTAAATGAGGATGATATATCTCCATAAAATGTGGAGATGATCTTACCTTTCTGTGAAATATCTAAAGATCATAAAGCATTGACTATTCTATCCGAGCAGTGATTAATTGCACCTGGATTTTTAAGGGGACCTCCTATTGAATTAAGTGCTATCAGGGCTTATTCAGAACTAGTTTTAGGATATTCATTTAGTAATTCTAAAATGCATATATTCAGAATGCTATGGTTGGGAATTAAACTTCTGAAAATTAAGATGAATTGCTACTATTAAGAAACTTTACTGGAAAAGTATTGAGAGAGAGAGGTTTTGTACAAACTTTGACTCCATAGACTGGGGAATGTTACCTCACAGATTTTTATTATTGCACATATTTTGCCTTATGGTAGCAGAAAAGATACTATAATGGATTAGTGATATTTCAGCAAGTTATACCTCTAATGCTGAGGCAAATATTCCTAATATTCTGAAGCCCCTACTGAGAAATAGGAGATAGCCAAATTTTTGGCAAACTGAAGGTTAGGAATATGCTCTTTATTTATCACGGAATGGTCTTGTCAGAGCATGTGTATTGTGCATTTGGTTGCTGCAACTGAAGAGAACTTCAACTGAGATTCAAGTTCAACTCTAAATACTTGAATGGAAATACTAATTTGAAATTTCATGAAATAAATAAATAAGAAAGATGAAATCACTTTGTTTTATTGAATCTGCTCCAGTAAATGGAAACGGTTTCTCTTTCACATTACCCAAAAGTGTCAGAGAAAGTAGTGAAAATGAGCTGATCATGGAGCTGCAACTTCCACTGTTTAATCAATCAGGTACAAAATAATGCAGCCATTTTCTTAACACATTCATATATCCAGATCAGAGCACCTGAGCTACTATTGCAACTGCGCTTAAATTTACATTTGACAAATTATGCCACCAAGTGGCTTAAGCCGACACAGTATTTCTGCAACACATTCAAACTTGCTACTATTTCTAGTTCATAGATTTCAGATTATGTGCTTACACTATATATGTGCCAAAGCCTTTCAGCATTCCTGTGTGCCGATATCAACCTTCCTCCCTCCCCCTGCTCCCAAATCAGCACAGAGCTTTGTGCAGGTCCAGTGATGGACAACCATGGCAAAAAACACATTCTAGAAACTGCACGTTGCACTTGGTACTGCAACACACAAAGGAGAAGAGATTCGTATGTCCTCAGAGCCTACTGGAGGAGTCTGCCTTCATTACTTCACCTGCACTGATTAGCCTTGCAGAGACCTTGCAGTGCTTCTCATGGCCACCATTTCAACAATATCCTTAGAGGGTGTTGCTCCATTAGAAGAAAAGCTGTGCTCTTTTTGGAGAACATATCATCATCCATGTACACAAGATTTGCAAATTTATATTTGCAAAAGGATTATTTATGATACCAACTTATAAGATTTTCCCTACCAGATGAGCAAGTTAGCTCATTACAAAATCAAAGAAACAGATATAAAACATGGGCAAAGGGAATGTCCAGGATCAAAACTGAATCTTAGTGTAACTAGATAGACGTAACTTAAATCACACAATATTTTTCTATGTTTTTATATGAAATAATATTTCTATAATTATATTAAGATCAATGATAAAAATATGAAATAATTTATGATGCATAAAAATTTCATAAATTTGTTGGAAGAACAAGTCAGCCATTAAGAATTTGGAGATAGGACCAAAAATAAAGAAAATATTCCAAGATACTATTTAATTTCCATTCAACGATGGACAGTGAATTTTTCTCCAGGATACGGTTTGATTTAAAACAAAACAAATGAAAAAAACAGAAAAATAACAGCCTTGTAACTATTACACAACATTTGAGTGTGAAATGAAAATAAAATACGTAAGACCAACTAGATTGAGGTTAAAAGGGCTCTCTCTGACTTCTAGTTTTTTTATTCAGGGCTTTCTTCAATACTGACAATGGATTCCCTTGGAATGCTTCAGTCTATCTATTTAGAAGTCCTTCGAGAAAATTAAAAGTTTTCCCTCCTCTCCCTTTATTTCCATTCTAAAAGCTAACGTCTTGCCTTATCATAAACCTTTTTATGCCCCCATATCTTTCTGGCCTGTGTTTGTGAGTTCTGATGTCCTGGAGCTGGTTCAAGTGTTGCTGAGGAGACTGCCTTCTATAAGAGGGATTGAGCTGATTTCCCTTTGTTCTTGCTTCCTTTCTCCAGCATTCTCACCACAGAAACCATGTTCTGTTGAAGGCTGTCAACTGTACCAAGGCCAAGGGCCAAGTTCTGGGTATGATTGTAAGCTGTCCTAGCAGTGGATTCCACCTTTGTCCATTTATTTTCTGAATAATTTGTGCAATGCTCGTATTTGCTGTTCCAGACATCAAATAGTAATTTAGATAAACGTATATTACATAATCGGACCTCTGAGCCTCCCACCTGCTTTACTATTTCATTGGATTGGATAACAGGAACAAGTTCTTCACTAGGAGGATGGTCAAGCACTGGGAAACTCCCCGGATGGTCACGGCCCCAGTCCTGGAGTATTCGGACAACACTGGAAACAGGAGTTGAACTCAATGATTCTTCTAGGGCTCTTCCAACCCAGGATATTCCACAATTCTACAGCCACAAATACATACAAGAAAAAGGGAACTCCATCATTTCAGGTGAATCAGATACAAAACAGCTATAATGAAATAATTTGTCAGATTTGAGCTCCAAGTGGAAACACGTTTTCTGTGTCAGCTGAGACTGTCAACATCAGAGTATACTGGCTTAAATCACTTTAAAGGGCTCCATTTCAGCTCCTCATCCCTGCATATTAAATTGGATTCTGGTAGATACTGTTGGACAAGCATCTGTATTACAAGGTTGTATGAAAAGCAAAGTCTAAGATGTTCTTAACATGCTCCAGGGAACAATTTTTTTACCCTCCAGCAGCTGAAACTTCAAGTTAGAAAAAAGAGATGATTACTTGTTTATTACATCATTAATATCTTATCGTCAGCACATCCTTCTAAATCCAAAAAAAGCCCATAAACTTATGTTTAATTCCAACTTTATTTCTTAGACTGCTTCCTCAGTCTCAGTCCATCATTCATGCAAAAGAAATGCCTTTTTTTTTTTTCTTTTTTCTTTTTTTTTTCTTTTATAATAGTAAAATTTTCTCTGTTATGTCTTTGGAAGGAAGTTGTCACTGGCATTAAGACTTTCTTCTTGCTTGAATAGACGGACTCAAATATGGACTACAGAGGATTCATTGGGATTTTATATCTTCCAGCTCTCATACTGCTTTCAGAAAATGTTATCTCTATAATTTAAGTCTGACAATTTAAATTGACAGTTTCTCTATGGTCCAGGGTTCCCATGTATCTTATGTGAAATATACAGATACTGATCCTTTTCCAAGTGTATATATGCATTTTCACCATTGATTTTAACTCTAATCAATGCTCATTTGCCCACGGATGTAAGCACAAACATTTAATTTTTCCAGCAGATACAGGTTTTGTGACATGGAATCTTATTTTCTCTTAGCAGTTTAGAATGCCAGGAAGGTTTAAAATTATGTTTAATATTATAATTTTTTTTGGTCTTACATCTGACAAATTTATTCTATTCAGTTATTATCCCTTCATGTTGAACTGCTTCAGTTGTATATATTGCACATTGTGCAATATCACTAAAATGTCATTATCTTTTTGTTGTGGAACTTGAATTATTTTATCTATAAATGAGTATACAAATATATGTTAAACATATTGACACATAATTATTAAAGCTAAAACGTTCCATGTCATTTCAAAAGAAGAAAATTTGGTATAGCAACAAAAACACAATAAATTTTAAATAAAATTACTTTGTTTCAGAAGTACTAAAGAAATATCAATCTTGAGAGCCTTACCGAATGACCTGGCAGAAATCCCTGGTCTCCTAGTTCAAGATTCCGTGAGTTTTCCTTCTCCCTCTAACACTGTTCAATTCATATATCCTTGTCTAACAAGAAGCTGGTTACCACAGTGTTTCATACTGAATGAGGAACTTGCTTGTAATATGAAAATTAGATGCAAAGAAAATACATATATATATTGGTTAAGCATGCAATGCTCACTGAAACAATGTAACAACTATTGTAAAAAACCCTTCACACAAACAACAAAAAACCAACCTAATTTATGACATTTGGATGCCCAAACTTGGAAAGTAGTGCTAGAAATTTTCTGTAGTCATATCATCCTCAATTTTATTCCTCATAGAGCCCTAAGTAACTGTTTTATAAAAAGGACCTGGTTTAGAAGGGAACATTCAAATATGTTGTACAACCTCTCTCTAAAAGTTGGTAGGGCTTAACAAAGTCATATACACCTCTCAGTTACTGCTGAGTTTTCCTTCTGTTTCTAGTTGAGGGAGGAGAAGGAAGCCTCTTACTCCTTATCCAAGTAATCATCAGTGACACAGACAAGTAAAACAATGAAGATTTGCAGCAGAGAAACTAAGGTGATTCATTCAGAAGCTTTCCTCTACAGTCTGTGTGCTAATGAGGAATATTTCATATGGCCTGGGTGACAGCTAAAACATCCATCATAGCACTTGCTGAAAGAATATCTCTGGAGGAGTACTCAGCACATTTTTCTCATCCTTTTATTGAGATAGATCTCACTATCCCCCGTCCAATTCAATAACCCCAGCTCCTTACAACTGTATTACTCCACCTTTTATTAACCTTTATATATTCCTAAAATCTCCAGTCATATTAAGTGTATCAGTTCCTGAACAACACTAGTTGCCCTTCAAAAGATTTATAGCCTCAGTTTTAGATAGAAGAATAGATAAGGTTACATGAAGATCTTCAAAACTGCTCCCCATATTTACTTACAAAAATTTGAATTTGGAAACTACCAACCTTTCAGGTACGTTTTAAAAGAAGGCATGAATCAGGCACAACCAATTTGCCTTGTGAGGAAAAGAAAACCAGGTGTCAGAAAGTTACACAAAAACTGTACCTGATCCTATTGAGAACTGAAGTGAGTTGGTGATAGCTAAAATGATCAATATGAACATTCCAATAACAATATGAGTGAAGGATAAAACAAAAAAAAACCCTGTCAAGGGAGCAAACTGTATTGTGAAGATTGTAGCACCATACCAATACTGAGAGGATCTTGGAAGGCACAGCTGGACTAATCATCTCTGGAACCCAGACACAAAGACCATGCCCAGGCAATGCCAATAACCTTGCACAATTTGCAGTTATAAAGTTATGTAATCCATTAAAAAAATATAACAACAAAACAAAACCAAACATGACCAGGCAGGAATTTCAGACCAGTGCTACTACCATTACGTGCAAGTTCAACATTGCTGTCACTGGAACTTGAAGAAAAAAAAAGCCCCAAATCCTGTAAGGGAAATAAAAAGTTCAACAGCCTTCACTACAACACTGGCATAGATCCTGTGGCAGGCAAACTGCTCATCACAGATGACTTCAATGTGCTGCTTTGGCAGCTGACATCTGGTATACAGCAATTGATCACAACAAAGCTGGCAAGATAAACAACAGTGAACTTATGTTGTTCAATAATTTGCTGTATTATAAGAAAGGGCTTGTACTCATCACCCATCTGACAAGTCATGTTGGGAACATCAATATTTATAAGCAGGTGGATTTCACTGTGAGTGACTTTGTGTCTCAGATCAAGACATGGCACCATAGAGTAAAATCTACAGTATAATTACCTCAAATTCTAGTCTTGACATGACTGTCAACATGCATTGTTGCTGTCACAAAAATCTTGCCAAATTTAATTTGCATAACTATGGAGAAAGATCACCAATGGGAAAACATTTTTACATAGGGAATCCATGTTGGATTTTTGTTTTCTTTTGTTTCAGTTTTGTTGATTTTTTTTTTTTACTAGCACACATCTCCACAGAGCAGAACATGTTTTTTATAAAGATGCATGACATACTTTCCCAGAGAGATCAAACTGACTGGAAAAAAGGAAGTGTAATGGATTTACAATGATGAATTCTGAAGCTGCACAGTGTTGACTTCAAGAGCAGCTATTTTCAAGACAACATGCAAAATTGATATAAAATATAACAATGTCAATGTAATAATCACACGCTCCCTGTGTAAAAAGAAACTACGTCATCAATAATGCTATCACTAATGGCATGTCATAAACCTAGGAGCTGCAGAAGCATGTGGTGGAAATCATAGTTGATCCATACAAAAGAAAATCCAATGTATTTTTTTACCCAAGGTAACCTGTGTTCTGGAGAGTAATCTCTCTCCCTCACCTGTCAAGCTCACTACCTTATAAACCATTTTATTCATATGGGTCAATAATATTCATATATGTGTGTGCGTGTGTGTGTGTGTGTGTGTGTTGGTTGTTTGATATACTGTTACATTATTTGCTGGGTCTGAAATCTTCAGTGACTGGTTAAGCTCATTCTCAGTAATCCAACCAGTTTACTCATCAAAGTTTATTTTTTCATGCTATAAAAATGCCATCTGCAAAAATTCTGGCTTATTATGTGAAAGAAGAATGCTTCAAAATAAAAGATTTTCATGGCAGGTTTAGTTTTATTCATTTGTTTTCTAGGTTTCAGCACAGTCTGCTCAGTCAATAATTCATGTTATTATCATCACAGATTTACCCATAAAGAAAGTGTCAAAAATTCTGTTTCTATTAACTAAAGAAATAATATGCATGCAAAGTCATTTAAGCAATCTCAAAATCTAAATTTAAAATATCTTTACTATGTAGTTATTCAATATAACTGAAAGAGTTGAAGAAGTAAAAAGATCTGCAGGCAAAATTTATTTATCAGTCATTACCTGGAACCAATATTAGGATTATCATCTCCTGTTTTACAATAGTATTTTCAGAATTTTGAAGAAAATGTCATGTAGTACCAGCTTTAAGGTGATAAATTAGAATCTTTCAAACATTTTATTATGTTTTTAGCCTTTTATGCTATCCCCAGAACATATTTTTAAAAGAAAACCATTGTTAAGGACTTAAGGATAAAATGACACTGTGTTAAGTAACAGATTTAAACACAGACAAGTAGTCTGAATTTCCCATTTAAAAGTGAATGCCATGGCCACCTGGTTAGAAAAGCCTAAACTTTCATGGTCTGTTAGACCAGCCTTTATTCAGATTCACAACCCTTATAGAAGAAACTCCTTGTATAGACAGTCACCAGTAAGATCTTTTGCAAGCCATAGTTAACATTCAAATACAATTTTCTTGATATTCATTACTCTTGTGCACCAGCACTTTTCATCAGAAAAAAGATCCCAAGAATTAATACAGAGCTATCATGTAAGTAAAAAGATTGCGTCAAATATGCTCTGTTTTTACTTTAATAGTTTTGAAAAGACAGTATCATGCAGAAGTAATTGGTACTTGCTTAAAAAACAAATAGTTAATTTTCTCTGTGTGTAAGTTAAGACAAGAACCTAAACTAGTGCATCTTCTACAGAAAAGAGGGAAAATCTGAAGTCTGAAACTAACTCAAGATAGGGTTTTCCACTTGAAACACTTAATGAAAGTGCAGAAAAAGCAGTCTGTTCACCAGGTGACATTGATCGCAATATTTTTTTTTTCCAATTTCTGAAATCTGTAAGTCAAAGTCTGTAGTCCACTCATAATCTTGTTTTTAATTAACTGATGGAATATGAAGCAACTCGTCAGCTTCCAAAAGGTGGATCATACCTACAGATATTTTCCAATCAGCTCACTGCAGGACATTCAAAATATTTTTCAAGTGGTCAGGAATGATAGATTATTTTTTACAAGACTTCAGTATAGTCTTTAATTATCCTTCTAGTCTGGGGAAGAAACTGAGTGTTTAATAGTACTTTAGAGACACTGCTTCCAGTAGACTCCTTATTGTTAAAGTGTCTTGAGTGATATACTCACAGTAAAACAGTAATCAAAACACGTAACTGTTGGGACAATAAATTACTGCCAGAAGAGTTGGTAACACTGTATGTCACAATCCTCCTGTATGACTTCTCGGTTCATGCTATCTGCAAATGCAAGGAAGTTGAGACAAATTATTTTTAAACTATCAATCAAAGGGAGGATTGGAAAACAGTTTAATAAAAAACCTGTATAAATCTCCTAGGTTTATCATCCTGATACTCTTACTTTTGAATAAAAAATGAATATGATTTTTTTGCCAATCTTACAGAAAATAATTCTGTTTGAAAACCATATGAGATCTACTGAGCTTGCAAAAAGATATTCTCAAAATGTAAGGAGGAATTTAGTAGCGAAGTCCTAATTGCTGCCAGGCTAACAAAGTAACAACAGATGCGAAAAGGAAAAAGGTTTCATACAATTTATGACAGAATCTGGATTCTGTCCTACTGGTCTATATTAGACTACTAGTTTAAATGAATACACTTGGGTGAATCAATCAGCTAATCATAAAATTTGCTGTACATTTTTGGTTTCCTTCCTCTCACGTGAGCAAGTAGAGTCACAGTCAGACTTGCTTAGATCTCTTTCAAGCACTTCAAATTGTTCACTCAATATTCATTAAAAAGCCCATGTATGGAGCCCTGTTAAAGTTCTGTATTTGATACTAGTGTTTTTTGTACAACTCAGAGCATTCATTTGGTCATTCAAGTTTTGAGAAAATGTGATAAAAGACTGTGTTGTTTTGAGAAGTCTGGCACTCCAACACAACCAGCATTAGCTGGTTAAAAGAGGAGTTTTCGCATATTTTCAGAATGAACTACATAGAAATTGTAGAGGAGATGTGTACCAGTATGTCAGCCTTTATAAATCTGTGATTCCTTCTGCACCTGCAGATCCTCAGTGCTCACAAGTCCACCACAACTCTGGCTGAAGTGCACGTACGTAGCTTTAAACAGCTAAGTCCCATTGAGAGCTAGATGTTATCCAGACCTTTACCTGAATCCTTGAGGTTACTGTCATCGCCTTTTGTCTTCTAAATGGGCACAAAAAGAGATGCTGTCATTTTGTCTCTTTCAATTATCTGAGAAGTAAACTGACTCATTCATAAAATAGAGCACATGCTATCTCAGTCAGTGAGTGTTTAAAGTCTTGGAATATACCTTGCCAGGGAATTTACTAACTGGCAGGTCAGAGGTTAGAACCAGTGTACAGCCTTTACGCCCAACCTGGCTCATTGTATAACAAAGGATGTAATATTCTTGCTGTTAGAAAAAGAGTATGGAAATAGTAGCGCAGGACACACAGCAGGGAAAAAAAAAGGGGTCTTAAATTCAAGATTTTTATCTAGAGGCAGTTTAATGTGAATCACCCACAGATGGGTGGTTCACAGAACCCACAAATGTTCTAGCCTCTAGATACAGCCAAGTAGTGCACATCATCTCCTTCTTCTCCTAAGCAGGAATTTTATAGTGTGTGAGTTATCGTGTCTGACATCATCATTACTGACATGAACACTTAGGCATAGCCTGAACATAGATTGAGACCTAACTAAGATGGCTAAACCTCCAAATATGGTTAGAAATGCAGATGTGTCTCTGTTGAGAAACTCTGTGCAAACCATTGCCAGTTCATGGCATTTCCTTCCTTGCATAACTTCATGTCTCCATGCATAAATTAAGAAAAACTGGACTGTTGAGTTTTAGGATCTTTTCCAGGAGCCAGACATCAAAAATGTCAACAACGATTTAACTTATATGTGTCAACAAGCCTCTCTCGAGTACACAGTTATAATCAGTTCATATTGGGCTTATTTAAAGAGTCCAAGCTTTTCCATTGGCAGAAGGAAAAAAAAAAAAACCAACACAGACTATAGAAATACCAGATTTTTTTCAGATGCATCTATCACATATCAAAAAATCAGGGACTTTTATACTAAGAATTGGATGTGAAATTATTTTTATATCTTACTAATCTCAATTAACTTCATTTTTTGGAGTGCTACAAAAGAATACAGAATATGATTTAACTCAGGTTTTATACTCCACACCACAATATCCAGATGACTTTTGATGTAAGTTTACCTCACAGCCTGTCAAATGCAGGTGATGACATACATCAAGATTAATTGCTCAAAGGGAAAAGAATAACTAAGGAAACCAAGAGCACAGAGGGCAGAAGAAAAGTAGCTTCTTTAAAACAACGTGTTTACCTTTCCTGTAGGAACAAGCTTCTGTGAAAATGTGCCTCCCTTTCTAACGTTTCTCGGTCAAAAGCATGAAGAACACGGCAGAATGGCAGGAATGTCAGAGTACTGAAAATAACATGCCAATGATATCAAAGAAGGATGAATAATAATGCAAGAAAAGTGAAAGGTCATCTACTTTGTCATAAGGATAAGTGAAGAATTTTAATACTTTATATCAATACAAGCAGGGATATCCAATCAAAATCAAATTAGAATGAAAAAGATCACAGTCCACTTGTGTTGCGAAAATTTAGCAGAAAACTTGAAGGAATGTTGTGAGATTTTACCCGTAAGAGAAAATTTGGGCATATTCGTATATAGTGAAAACCCATCATTCAGAATTTTAGAATTAGAAAACTCACTCAAAAAAAAGAAAAATAAAGTACTAGAAAATATGTTTCTCATAAAAATTTCCTCGAAGTTGGAGACAAAGCTCAAGTTTGTGAATCTGTTATAAGGGAAGGAACAGTACTGACTTCAGTGTACTGAGCTTAGCTATACCTCAGGGAAAATAGATTTCTTAACCGCACTTGAGGGAACATTAAGAATATGAAAATCTCAAACCAAATTTGACTAAATTAAAAAGTGGCAAGTTAGGCAATAAATGTATATATTCAGATTGCCTTATCTTTTAAAACAAGTAAAAAAAGTCTCAGGAGCTAAATGCCTTTCATTTTTTTAGTGCCACCCCAGTAAAATATATCCATTTGGAAGCTCTTTTAACATATAACTAATTTAGTGCAGCAGCTGATTTAGCTGGGAAAGGGAAAATTAAAATATCATCCACATCCCTCTATTTTTGTATAACCAAAATTCAAAAGTATGCAAAACGTAAGTAAAATAAACCAAAACCAAATTATTAAGATTTTCTTTTTTCTGGTATTATCTGGTTAAACAATCTTGAATGTAGGTATAATTTCAATTCAAAGCAGTGTCGAAAGTATATATATATACACACCTGTCCATCTAATGGAAACTTAGGATGTTAGCTCAAGGGCAATATTTAAACTTGGCAGAGGTAAAGAATCAGTCATGTTTTCATGCTCTGTTCAACAGAAGAGCAGAAAGGGGGCTGGTTTTCTGGCAGCTCACCATGTAAAACCACGATCTGAAAAGTCTGTATCTGTAACACCATCTTATAAGCTAATCTCATAAACATCTAGAAATCTTCCCTAAAATGATGAAATTCAAAATTTTAAGTCAAAATAATATTTTAGATAAGAAGTTAAAAAAAGACACTTGTACATTCAAAGACAGATTTATTGGAATTAATAGGAGAACAGAAGAAAAACTATTTGCCTACTAACAACATAAAGTATTCATTTGTGTAATAACAGTCATGACTTTCAAAATTAATTCACTTGTTTCTACAAAAGATAATGAGGAATTTAATGGGAAATGCCCTTTTCAGTTCTAATAATTTTTAATTTTAGAATACTAAAGATATCAGAGAAAGAACTGTTATTCTAGTAATATTGTACTATTAGCTGTAACATACAGAAAGACAAAAATTAATTGACTAAGAATATGGTACAGCAAAAGAAACAGCTGAAAAATGTTCCCAGCCCCTTTTGCCAAAATGCATTTCCAGCTATTTAGCAAATAAAGAATAACAGCTAATTACAATGATGACAGCTAAATGTAACACTTCTCAAGCTGTAGTGTTGTGTTTCGAGCATCTGCCTAAAAGCAAGTGAGAAACACAGTATTTATTTTCCTCCTTGTTTCTTCTGTCTCCATATGTGAAAGGGCCCAAGGTCACCGCAGTTTCTGATCACAGCCAAGGTCTTTAGCCAAATGCCTCGAGTGTTTTCTGAAGTCTGTGTAATTTTTGCTGTGTAGGCTATGGGCTGAGGATTTAAATGAGGATGTCTACACGTATGTGCCCACTGCCAACATGAACCAGGCATTTTTCTCCAAGGTGAGGCTTACTCAGGGCTCCAACCTTTTGACTTGCCCTGATGGGTAATGGGACACCTTGAAGGCACTACAAAACTTTTGCAAGAAAAACCCTGGTACAAAAGGTATTTTTCCCTCACTCATCTCACTCTCAGGGGCTCACCCAACTGCAGGGCAGCTTTCTCTTTAGCCACTTCTTCAGGCAGGAAGGAGTTCTGTGGCTGTTGTCAGAAGTATTCTGCAAGTCTGTGATCTCAACCTGAGCTCCCTGCACCAAAACTGCGGGGTTCCCTGAGGTGTTGTGGCAGCTCTGCAGGACACACGCAGTGTGCCAGGCCCTGGATCCAGGCAGCCCCATGAAGGAAGTGGCTGAGCTGACAGATTCTGGGCTGAGAGAGACAGGGTGAGGAGCAGCAGCAGAAGTCACTGACCAGGCGTCAGGGCTGTGCCCGTCTTCCAGCAGTAACACCTGGAGCAGCAAAATCTGTCTGTCTTACGGGTCTCTCCACAAAGGCACAGTGAAGTGGAAACGTGGGTGATGCTTTTGACCTTTCTCAGCTGGCACCCCATAGATCCCATCTCTTTCAGACACATAGGCATGAACACATTGGCAAGAACCACCCCAGGCCCTGTGACCTCTCCTTCCCCTCCACAGGGTCGGAAGCCTCCGTCTGTGGCTACTCCATCCTCAGCACACCAGCCATAAAGCAGTGCCTGTGTTCTCATCTAAACTGGGAAAAGCCTGTCCGTGGCACACCTCTGGACACTGGCCCACTTCAAGACACAGTATAATGAATTCTCCCTGTTTCCCTCTATTGATTCCAGGCTGCTTAATATGTGTTGCTCTAACTCAAGACAGTGCTGTTGATCATCAGGATGTTATGTGAAATAAGCATCCCAGCAAAGATGACTGTGAGAGCAGCTAAGCCTGTTGTTTAAAGCCATGATCATGGAAAGAGTTCCATGGCATTAGTGGTGCTATTATCCCTTGCTTACTTGCGCAGGTCCTCCACCTGTAGCCATTGAACAGTCAGACACTGAGGCACGTCACAGAGAAAGCTGAACTGTGGGCAGCATCCCTTCCCTGAGAGTTGGATTGTCAGGGCAAAGGTCATGTTCAGCCCTGCCAACCATACCTGCCTCAGAAAACCTGGATCTGGAAGTCACCAAGGCAGCCCTCCAACAGTGAGCACATTTTCATGACGATAAAATGTATTCGACAATATGAAACAGTGCCACCCAGGAAACCTCCTCAAAATCATCTTGAGTACACCTTCATTTTAATAATCTTTCGTGTTCCTCCTTCCTTTCAGCTATTATCCTCAAGAATTTGAAGTGTTCTTGCTAAGAAAAGAAAGGAATATATTTCAGGCAGTACTTTTACTCCTGTTGCTACAGTGTAGTCCAGTCTTCTTATAAGATGGACTACGCATAAAGGGGGAAAGAGAATAAAAAAGTGTAAGATAAAAAGAAATGTGGCTCTCTCAGTTACAGCCTTTTTCCTGGAAAGTCACAGTTGCAGCTGACAGCACAGACTATTAGCTATTCTAGAAGTTTTTCCTCCTAGCCCTGGTAAAATATTTTGTTGTCCTCCCCATTTCAGCCTTTGAAACAAAATTCTACATTACTAATATCAATATATCAGTATGTGTTGACTTTGCTTTTCTACGTACCATTGTTATACCAAATTCTTCTAAACAGCAAATATTTGTGTATCTCGGAAAGTAAGGAAATAAAGTATATCACAATGGAAGCAGGCTACCCAGAGAAAGACAGGTATTTTGCATAGATGTAACAAGACTTTTTTCTTCCTTCTTCCTCCCCTTCAGTTTTCGTTTCCTTCTTTTCTCTCTGTCTTTCTTGGGCATAAAGAGTATAAGAATAAAGAGACAAAGAGGACATTATAAACCCTTTGAGGATCTGATAGAAAATGTTGAGCATACCAAATAAGGAACTATTCAATAGAGCTATTTTGTTCTTAATTCTACTGCAATTATCACTTTTGTAATCAAAGACTTAGATGCTTTATTTAACCTTGATTTCATCCTTCAGTGTATTCAGTGTTTATCCTGTATTTAGGTTAATCTAAAAAAATTAATACTTCTCTGGAAGGGAAATCCTAATGAAGTAAAGCCCACATAAAATTCTCTGGGCCTTTATATCCCAAGATTATTTTGAAACTTTCAGTATTAGGCTGTCTTTTCATCTATATGAGTGATTTCTCCTTCCCCACAAACCCAAAAATACAAGTGTCTCCACTCTTCCGCCTACCCTGGTCTAGCCTCTGCCCAGGAAAGACACATTATTCACTGCCGTGTTCCCTCTAATCAGAATTATGCAGAGAAGGACAACCTGAAATTTCTAACAAACCCAGACTTTTAATCAGAACTACATGGCTTGCCACCTTGGTTTTTTTTCTGCTTGCTTTTGAGGAAACATCTATAGAGACTGAAGTCATGCTAATTCGAAGAGGATTGGTGTGTTAGATGACTGAAGTAATGCACATGTTTATGCAGAAACGAATACATAATTCTTCCTTTGATTGAGGTACTGGGCTCAAGAGCCTGGCTCTTGTTATGGCACCCTTGTTCACAGCAGAAGTAAAATTAATTAGGGAAAATTTGGGAAGATATTTATCTTCAGGCCTTTTCTGGGTGGAAAATGTGGAAAGGGAAAAAATCCCCCGTTTAATTTAAAGGAAAAGAAGCTTCAGTTTCAGAGTGCCTTTCTAAACCTAAGTAATGTAATGATGATGTATGATCAAAAACATCTTCTGCTGGAAAACATGACTTTATTACGGCTCTGATGAAACAAGATACATGCCTGTGGGAAATTATTCCATTGAGCAGCTACGTTCAGCAGCAGCGTGGCAGGTGACCTCTGGCAATGTTAGAAAAAAACATACAGGAAAATTTGTCTTTTATTTTTTGAGGTATAAAATAGATGGAGAATGCTAAGATCACTAAAAAGAGAAGAACTTTTTTTATATGCCCTTTATCCAACTTGGGACTCTTGAAAGTCAGTCACTAAAAAGTGTTTATGAAACTCTTCAACTAGTTTAAATGTAAGAAAAGATTTTTCAATGTACTCTTGCCCTTTGTTGCCTTAATCTTTCTTCTAATACAAAATTTATCAGATTTGGGATTTTGTTGATCTCTGCAGAATATTATCTGTACCATTTATATTTCTCTAGTAAGCTCATGCCTTTATTCTGGGTGTTTATTTTCATATCTATAGTGAGCTTTACAAGGTATATATATTTTTCACTGTTCCTGCTCACTGTAAAGAATCTTTTTTTTTTTAATGTGGCAGTTTTATAAATATCTGAAATGTTGTAAAAAGGTAATTTTCCACAAAAATAGAAGTAATATTTCATACTTTCTTAATATAACTTAGCTATCCAATGACTGACTGCTTTGAGATTGAGGGAAGGGAGGGAGAGATTAAACATAGAAAGTAAATACTGCATATATTGTCCAAATCTCAAAAGGCATTGGTTTCTTTCTAAAAGCTCTAACTTTATTTAAAAGGTACAGGCAGTAAATACATGTAGTATTAAGGTGACTGTATTTTCAAATAAACAACACCAATGCTAAGATACTTTGTGCAGACATTTTAGGGTCATAAATTCTAAAAAAGCATATTTTAAGAAGTTGCTGCTCCTGGCTTGTGACTCAGCAGTGTGTGAACCTTTGGAATTAGATGGTTGATTTCATTCTGTACTCCCTATAGGAGAAGGAATATTGCAGCAATAAACACTACTGATGTATTCATATTAGTGGATGCCTCCATTATCAAATTATGACAGAGATGTAAAAAAGAGCTGAGAAAGGTGATCGCAGCAAACTCTGTAGGGTTCAGAAGTCCTCTCTCTCTCTGATTCAATCTGTGAATCAGCAGATTGACCACGAAAAAAAGAGAGGTAAATATAATTTTAATATTCACCTGATGTAGTGCTCACATTAAAGATCACTCAGCATTCATTCCAACAGTTTACTTATTCCTTGATAAAAAAGAAGTCTAGCTAAACTAGAGGTTTAGAACCAACATAGTGGGAATACATACAGAAAACCCCAGAGGAAACCCCCTTTTTATCCCAAAGGATATCCAGACCATTTAAGTTTACAAATTTGATATAGTTCTTATCTCTTCAGTATTTGAGTATCAATGTACAATGCTACGGATCCTCTCAGCCTCAGAGTAAGGTAGGGTTTTTTACGTACCAAGTTGCAGAAATGTTAGAAAACTATTTATAAAAGATATCTTAATTGCTATTGACAGTTGGCACTAGCATGCCATATCCCCACAAATGCAATTTCTTACCAAG
Source organism: Melanocharis versteri (assembly GCA_013397845.1). Classification (NCBI taxonomy): domain Eukaryota; kingdom Metazoa; phylum Chordata; class Aves; order Passeriformes; family Melanocharitidae; genus Melanocharis; species Melanocharis versteri. The sequence continues at coordinate 67,564 of VZTG01002324.1, read as the reverse complement.
ACCAGATAGTATATGACCAAAGGAATGTACAATAAATGCGTAAGTGATCCTCAAATCCCCTCCTAGGCATTGCACACCTAAGCTTGACTCAAAAAAGTTGTGGGTTGTATCTCAATAGTTGTCAAATGTGGCAATAAAAATTTACTCAAAAAAATTGTCTCTGAGAAAATAATTTTATGTTTTGGGAAGGTCTGCCTACCTTCCTAACAGCTTCCATGTCAGTGTGCACTTTGCTTTTCTCAGTTCATAGCCAGCCAGCACAGCATCTTGCCCCGAAATTGGGACATACCAGCCTCCAACAAACCAATTCACCAAAAACTTTGGCACTGCTGCCACAGAGCTTCGCAACTCCGTAACAACTAGGAAAACCATTTTATAGCTGTCACAAAGCCACTGGTCTCAAGTTCCCTAGAACCAAAAGTTTTTAATTTGGATTTAAGTGGAAACTAAGTACTACTGAAGTTAATTATCTCAGCAACTAAAGCAATGCAAATGCTCTGGGTCTGGGCTTTTGGAATTTTTATTTCTTCTAAAAGTATAAACTCTACTGTATGAATGAAATTAATTTCTCCTTTAATGAGAATTATGATATCCAGGCATTGACAGAGCTAAGAAAATCAGAAGTTATGGCATGCCTATTTTCAGCTCTGAATTAAGAGACAAAAATCTCTTTTAAAAGTTTATAAACATGCTATTCAAAAGTTGTACAAAAAATGTATCACTCAAAAACTTTCATGGTTTATGATGTATGTGTTATGCACCTTGAGGCAAAGCGCAATGGAATGCATGCACAGGAGTCTAGAAAAGGGCTTAAAAGAACACTAATGGCATCAAGAAAAATGTCTGAAGCACAAGGACAGGTTGAGAACCACATTACTTACATTTCCTCTGTATGTAAGAGTTACTTTTTTTCTAATTTTTATTACTCTTAGTTAGCCTTAAGAGTGGCAGTATTCAACATATTTAGTCATGTTGAATTTATAGGAAAAATGAGAATTTCATCATACCTCAGAGACTTCAAGGTCATTTGCACTGCAGTAACTGCAAGTATTTTGCCCAAGCGAAACAAGAAAAAAAATCTAATTGTTTTCTTTTTTAATTTGTCAGCTGTGTTTACCAGTCTGAGTGCATACTGATGGCATTGATAGCTGCAAATTTGAACAAGGAATGGCATTAAATAAAGGATAAATAATCAAAATATAATGATGAAATCATCCTTTCTATCATCAAATTATGAGATGTGCTTTTTGAGATCTACAAGTTATTTCAATTTTATATTTTATTTTTTTATTAGAGCAATAGATAGCCATTACACCTTGATAAGCTGAGATAAAAACACTTCATCCTGTATATTAAGATACATCAATGTGCATTATTTTTTCCTCATCTTTGGTAAACATCCAAAAGTGTCAGCAATAATTTAATCAAGTATCTGCTACTTTACAAAAAAACCCTCCAAATGTATTTGATAGGTATTCATCTGAGCTACCTCAAGTGAATAAGGCATCTCAGTGAGAAACCATCTAGTGAATGAAACACATTAGCAGATAATTTTGAAATTAAAGAAAAAGCCCAAGCTGGATGAAAAGCCATCTGCATTTCCTCCAGGTCTCTCTGTCTGGCATGCTGCTTGCTATTTACTGTTGCCCAGGCCTAAGTGTACTGGGACAGGAACTACAATGCCTAAGTAGTACAGATGAAACCTACTCAAAAATAAAACATGCAGAAGTGTCATAACAGAATAACGCGGCTCACCGGCTGTGTGCGCTCAGGAGCCGGGAGCCCGCGTCCTTCCCTGGCCGCTGCCGTGTGTGGCTGGAAGCTGCTTCGATGGCGGGAGGGCGAGCGGGGCTCACACAGGGCCCGCTGCACCCACCGGTGGTAAAGGTGCAGGAAGAAGCAAAAGAGACGAGAGGGGCTTCTCAGAGTGAAAGGAAAAGGTTTATTCCAGGATCCAGGAGCAGGGTTGAAGAGCCGGGGGGAGGGGGGCAAGCAGTGAGGAGGAAGAGCCAGGAGCGAGGAGCCCAGAAGCGGGCGTTACAAGGGGTTTTATACCCCTCAAAAGGGGCAGGGGGATACATTCAAATGGCCCAATCCGGGCAGGGACAGGGGGCCGTACCTAGGTGGAGGAAAGGTACAAATAACCAATAACAACAGATTCTCTGGAACCCAACCAAAGCTGGGCAAACTGGGGAGAACAGGGAAAGGTGTTCTGGGAGCTTCAGGGGTTTCTTGCCCTAAGCAGAAGGGCAGGGAGATGCGGCAAGGTCCGACCAACGAGCCCTCCCTGCGAACTCTGCCACAGCCTAGCCAGGGAGTGCAGGCAGGCTGTGATCCACCGCAACAATAGAACATTTATTGGTCTCGTGAGGTTCTCAAGCAAGGTCTGCAGAAAAGGAATAAGAAAAATTGTGAAATGTTCCTATTTTAAGACAGTAAAAATCAATGAAGTTGCTACCAAGCAGGCACTAAGTCATCCCTCACCCATTTTTACGCAGCAGTTCTGATGCTCTGAAACTTATTTCAGCCAAGATTCAGGGTAACTTTCTCATGCATATGTGCAAGGCATGTAACTCCACCTGTTCCTGAGGGCAAAACCCACAAGTTTACCTAAGTAGGTAGAAGACTAAATTAACTAGTAGACCTATTGTTTCTAAAAAATTAGTAGGAGGTATGTTTTCCAAGCCCTTTTAAGCATTTGGCTTCCCTACTATTCTCACAAGGGCTTCAAAATTACAACTTCAGTTCCTAGTATTAGACGCCAAAAACTGTCTGAGATGTGTTTCAGAAAACAAACAAACAAACAAACAAACAGTCAACAGATTCATAGAATATCCCCCTCCCTTCCCCCAAGCAGTCAACATCTCCTCAACAGCAACAGCTGAGTTGCCCATTTATATCCAGCAATCACGAAGGTGTGCACTACTCCAAGAGCATCCCAGGAAAGAAACTGTTCCTCAGAGATTTACCCTGGGCAAGGTACGATCACAGGCTCCCTAACAAACATGTCAGAACTCATTAAGAAGGAGGCTCATAAATACCAACAGATTATTCTGGGCATAAAGTTACCATACTAAAAGCAAATTATTTCTATGGGCTTGGAATCAGGTATTAATGGTGTGTATCCAGATCCCTAGGAAGTGTAAACCAGTGTAGCTCCATTGACTTCAACACAGAAAGACACTGATTTGCTTGAAAGAATCTCCCTTTGGGGAGCCATTTTTGAGTTGTGAGATTTGTATCCAGCTTTTGTTTTTATTCTTTCCCATTCCTCTGTACATTCATCAAATTTTACACAGAACCAAATTAAACCCTTTGAGAATGAGTTCCATGCAGAAATAATTTAAAAGCCCAGAAATGTCAATTAAAATAAGGTAAAGCATTCATAAATTGAAAACAAAACTACCATTATAGGCCAATAAATTAGACTAGGTAGAATTAAACCACCAAGGATTCGAGATTAAAAAAAAAACAAAAAGCAAACAAGTAGTTCAATGAAACTGTAGAACTGAAACTAATGGAGCCTGTCTTCTGATTTGTGCCCCACGGTAAGATGTTTTCTGAGTCAAGAAATGTGTGAACTCAAACTGAAACTTTTCCTGAAGTAGACTTACATCTAAGATCTATCTTCTCTGAGGGTCTGCTGAAATATTTAATAACAGGTAATTGTTGGCTTTTTGTTCACCTGAGACAATTCTATCATCTATATTCCAAGTACATGTTTTCATTAATGTGTAGGTCTTAGTTTTCCCTAGAAACTCTCTACTTCTATCAGTCAAGAAGGCTCCTCAGACACTAATAAAAACAGGTTAGTTCTCAGTCTTTTTTCACAGGAAATTATCCACTTGATTCCAAATCTATATGAATTTGAGTTAGCAAAAATACAAAGAACTAGTATCTTTATACTCTAAGAGAAATTTATTTACTTATTTACTTTTATCTTTGCATATCCGGTTATCAAAAAGGATGTTATTCAAATCTGGATCTCATGGCAGGAACATCTTCCACTAGATAGTTTGCACAAAGCCCCATCTAACCTGGCTTTCAACACTTCCAGGGATGGGGCATCCACAACTTCTCTGGGCAACTTGTGCCAATGCCTCACCACCCACACAGTAAAGACTTTCTTCCATATATCTAACCTAAATTTCCCCTGTTTCTGTCTGAGCCTATTACTCCTTGTCCTATCACAACAGTTCCCAATGAATAATATTTTACTAGTCATAGGCAAAGTCCCCACAGTTCACTAGAGCTTGAAGTCTGATGTAGACAGCAGGATTTTGATCAAAGAGTATAAAAATAGTATTCAACTATCATGTACTCGTATTACTTTGGCTGTTAAATTTCTAAAATGCTCATGCATTTTTAGTACATGGCAGCTGGATGAACTTGTAAGTATATGGAAGACATTAATTATTCATTTCTAATTAATTATGCTGAATATTTTGCTTCTTGCACTGTTGCTCATTATATAAACTAACTATCATCCTGCAGTTACTCAAGTGATGCAAAGTCCCAAATGAGGATGGTTAATGCATGTCACTAATAAGAGAGGTGCACCTCAGTTGAAAGGAAGAGCACTTTGATAGGTGTGCTGTGTTGGCTGCTAATAAGTCTCTGATGAATCTGCACTATTGATTGCTTTTGGGAAAGTACCTATGTGATATTTAAATGCTTAAGCGGTATTCATGATCCTCATTGACAAATAAATGTAAAAATTTCAAAAATAGCTTCCCATGTCTTTAGTAAAGTCAATACAGGAAATATTACACCAGCTTGGTAGTTTCTGTGAACATGTATTTATTCATATAGTCCAGCAACTCTTTAAATCTATTACTAAGATAGAAATTATTGACAATACTACCATTGTTATTAGCAAATATTCATTACTCCTATGGGTAAGGAGTATATTAAAAAGCAGTTCTATCATAAAATAAAATAATTTATTCCCAAGTTAATATGACTCTTTTCTAAAGTGAGAAAATGGAGATAATAGGCAGAATGTGGATGTGTTACATAATTTAAACTACTAAACTCTCTACATCAACTGAAAGATTTAAGCACACATCAAGCTACCTCCATGACTTAATTCAAGATTCTAACTGCAAGTTAAAAGAGGATTATCTCAGTGCAGAACAGTGGACATTTGCCAGTGTAGCAGCACACCAGTCCTTCAGTCTTTACCACATGAGAAATGGCAAAAAGCCCTGCTCATTAGGATCCACGAAAATAATTCAATTGACAAAGAAATGGTTCCTACATTTCTTTTACACATTTATTAAGCAAAATTACATCTGTCTGACACAAATTTTTCACAATAAAGAGGAGAGGTGAACAGGTTGTGGTTGACTGCTTTCCCTGTTTTATGAAATGTGCTTTGAAGGATGTTCTGGCCTACCAAGCGGACATCCTTGACTCCAGTGCTGTGAAGTGCCCAGATGCAAAGGAGTTTGGATTCTCAGGATATTCAGACCTAAGAAAAGCAGGGGTTTATTTCGCAGTTTGCTTGCTTGTTTGTTTGTTTTTTCATTTATCCCTCCATGTCAGTTCCCAACAGAACAGTATGAACAGAAATCCAGGAAGATAAGTGTAAATCAAGAGTGGCACAATTTAAGTAAGAATAAAGTAAACGTCTCTCTAGCCTCCTCTTCAATTCCCCTGAAAATAAAATAAACCAAGAAAAAAACTCTTTTATTTTGATGGTGTTTGAAAATATTTTGTGTGCTTTTTACAACTCAGTGAAGTTTGGCTTCTCAAGTGCTTTATCATCTCAGTAAATCATTAATTTACTTAATATGGTTTTGCTAACTCATCCTTGGATATTGTCTATTTCTCTGTATCTCTTCTGAAACTTATCTTGCAATCAACACTTCCAATTAAACAACGACTGGAGAGCATTGTTCTTCGATCATATGACCCTTTATGTCCAAGAAAAACAACTTCTTGTTCTCCCCCAAAGATGTAGAATTTTTTTAGATGCTCATTTATTTCATAGGGAACTAAATACCCTGGTTTATTAACCTCTCTGGATATTGTCATAGTCTCAAGCTCATTTTGTATTGACCTTCTCAAAACTGAGTATCAAAAAGGGGTTAGAAAAACACTGTGTTGCAATTCAGAGTGGCATTCCCCACCTCACTCCTCCAAGTATCCCCTTGGGGTCTCCAAGACACATTTCATCAGGGATACCCATCCCAAATACCCCCACAATACCCCAGCCAAATTTCCCTGACCTCCAATCATCTAACTAAATATTTTTCTTCAAGGCACAAATCCATTTAAAAAAATAAATTAATACTTCACCTTTCCTTTTTATAACTAAGACAATAATTATGGGTTTTTTAAAGAAATTAAATGAAGTTGAAATTTTTGATTATACTTCCGAGCAAAGATTTCCATTTTGTCAATCACAAAGGCAAGAACTAATATCTATCAATAATTTGTACTTTGTTAAAAAAAAGTAATTTAATCTTGCAGTCTTTAGCTGCTGTCAGGGAGAGCTGTATCTCAGGTCTAAATCAGTACAGGGATTGTTAACATGGTTAGTTTACATAATGAGCTGCTACAGAGGATGCAAAAATCATCAGCATAATTACTTACAAATGAATAATTAATAGCTTGTATGCAAGTTAAGAGGCTCATCAGAGTGACACAAATTCATGAACATTTATGAGCAATTAATAACCAGAAAGTCATTGATAGATGGGCCACGTAGTGTATACAGTATCTTCAAATGGGAAAAAATCACTTTTCCAAGCCATAAGGTTGCCAACAGTCTGAATCAGAGTGGTAGAAGGCTAAGCTTCAGGGACAAAGTGCCTGCTGTGTGGGAATGGAGGATCCTGGTGCTTGCACATTAATAGTTCATTTGTAAGGATTCAGCAGAGATATAAACCTTCAAAGACAAAAATTTGTGTTAATGATTGACACACTTTAGAGAATGAAGCAAAAATGGAGTAGAGGGAAGAAGCGGGCAGAGAGAGAACAGAAAAACATGTCTTTCTTAGAATCAGTACTTGTTCAAAACTAACAAGTTCTGAGCCATACCACAGTAAATATCCTCTCTAATAGGTATAAGTAATAAAGCATTTTATGGGGTTTTCTTTTCTACCCAAAGGTGACTCATCACAGCAAGAGCAAAGCAGAACTCCAGCAGTGCTGTGTAAGGTTTGCAGCAAATGTTCTGGTTTCCTACATGTTCCTAATGTCCTACTGAATGAAGTCCTGCTGACTGTAATAAAAGTTCGTAAAATTATTAGATACTTAATAAAAATATATTGTATAAGGCAATGTCAGCAGTTTGGCATTAACAATAATGTAGATCCTACCTACAAAACTCTACTATAGCAACTTTTGTATAATATTCACGCTAAGTTGAATCTAATATTATTAGACTTAGTAATGAGGTGAGTCTTTATCATGTTTTAAGTGCAACCTAGGGATTCAAAATTCATATTATTTTTTAATCATTTTTAATAACAAAACCACCAACCAGTCACTGGGTAGGAAAGTTATTTTAGCAAAATTTTAATGACTTGTATTTTCTCAGGGTTGCTGAATCATTAAAGTGTAACACACAGTGGGTCTGTGTCTGTGCATAATGGCTATAAAGTGACAGCCAAGGAATCAACTGCTTCTGGAAAACAGGAGACTAATACCCTGATTTTACTGAGGGTAAAAGTTAACCATGAGCAGTAAAGGACATGGACTATTCCAAAGTTAAAAGGATAAAAGATCCTTTTTTTAAGCATCATGTCCACAGCTGAATGCTTTCTAAGTAGCTTGAGTTTCATCTCACATATTGAAAAATAATAGTTATCCATTCAAAACAGGCATTAGTCCTTTAATGCAAATAGATGTTTCTCTCCATCCTGGTTTAGGGCAAATTTACGGAGAAAACCTCCAGAAAAGCAAATTCAAGCAGCCCCTTCCCCGCACTGGTTCGGGAGACAAAAATCTCCTCCGGGAAAAGTGGAAAAAAAGCCTGTTTATTCAACAAGCAAAGCACCCACAAACATGAAAAAAATGAACAATCTTAAACAACGGAACCTTTCGTTTTTCTGAAGAGATGTCAAATTCAGAGAGTCCTTTTTGTGGGGTGTATCTTGGCTCGCTCAGTCTCTCAGCAGTCCCTCCTGGGCTGGAAAATGCAGCCTCCCGGGCCCCGGACGGGCCAAAGATGTGAGCTCCCGGCATTTCTCCTGGGTTCTCGGTCCAGAGCAGGGCTGATCAGTTCCAAGAAAATAAAATCCACAGTCCGGGGAACTTCTATGCCTCAGCTAGCTAGAAAAACTAACTAAAACAAAAGAGAACTGTCTCTCGTTGTCCGTGCTGCAACGCGCACCAAGAGAGCGCAAAGGAATTCCGAGGGAGTGCAGAGGAGACTTCTGCTCACACAAACTGCGTGCCGTGTCTTCGCCCCTCCGCCCTCGGAACCAGTCCTAAAGGCGCAGAACTCAATATCTGGCAGTAAAACAGAACAGACGGCTGGGGATACCGGGCTGTTCAGTCGCTCCAGAACGCTCTTAAATCTCTCTTCTTCAACTATTCTCCTCATGACCACCTTCCCGGTTTTCTTTTTTCAAATCCCACCAAGTATTTTCCACTGAAATGCTTCAGAAGGGATTTTCTAACTTTGTGAGTGCTAGCAAAAGAGGAGAGTTTTTAGAAAAAGGGTGAGGGAAGGATTAGAGGCCAATAGAGAAGTTTGGTGATGGCCGTGACCATCTCATGAGGACACACACTTAAATTATCAGGGACAGGTTCCTCCCTGGCCTAAAGAAAATTAATCAGGATAAAAAACATCATCCTATATATCAGAGTCAGAGTACCAGATGAATTGCCTAAACAATTTTTTTTCCTTCTCTGAACAGAAAAGCAACTGGTTATTTTTGTTGACCAGATACTGGAATACTGCTATTAGATTTTTCCCGTCTTTACTCTTGGAGCTACTTTATAATGCATTGGGTGACTTTAAATTAAGCAAATAAACTGTTCATAAATATTACTGTATAAAATAAATATACTTTTAAAAAACCCAGTTAATTAGATATGTACAAACATTACTTTATCCCTTCTTTTCTCTTCACATCCTCCTTCCCTCAAAAAAGAAATCAATCCAACAACCCTTTATCAAAAAAAGACAGCTCATGTGAAAATATTAATTGGGGTTTTTTGCTATATATAGGTAATAATTTATAACTAAATCAAAAACTGGAGTTTTGAGGTTGATCATTTTTCTTTATTAGTATTTTTTAACAGAATTATTATTACTTATAATTGCTGATTTACATTCATGCAATTTGGTGTGCTCTTATAGTTTCCTTATGTTGCACTGATTCTCTTTTAAAAAAGCTTTGTTTTCCATACAGGATACACATCAACTTAAAAAGATGTTTTCAACCTAAAAAGTTGAAATATGACAGAAAATATTATAAGCATAGTAAAATAATAATAATAAAACCCTCTTGGATTAATATTGAATAATTCAAAAGAGCTCATAACAATTTTTTCCTCGTTCAGAAGAAAGAAGTGGTTAATATCTTAATCGCTAACCTTTAAATTTACAATTAATGCAGTGTATAAACTTCTTTCTTAATTTGCTCTTCCTTTGTGGTTTTAACCAGTGAAATTGCCATCTCCTGGCTGAAGAAATGCCTTCTGTACAGATAGGGTGAAACTAAAGGCAAGCTCTCTGTGTACCACTTGGGCATAAAGCCGGTTCTAGTAGACTTTTTGCAAGCTCTAGCTTGACAGTTGTGCAAAAAATTGAATGTCTGATGTAAGGTCAAAGCTAATAGAATTCCCAGGCAAGGCCAAATCACTGATTTAAATTACACTAAAAGGTATTTTGTTCCCTAAACAGAGCCTTACTCTTCCTCTTTACTGTGAACTCTGGTGTCATGTGCATGAAAAATGTACCAAGAAACATAAACATTGTGTCTCAATCCCTAATGTTTTCTCCAGGTCATTTTCTTTTCAGGTAAAGATTTCACTCAATGAAATGTTCCTCCTTTTGGAGTTACAGTTAAGAATATGAGGAACCTGGAAATTAAAAGGATTACAGTCTTAGGCTTTGCTTCCCACACTGAAGTCCCATAAAGTTTATGTGGAAAAATTATTATTTGAGTCCAAGAAAAAGTACATGAAGTTTATCAAGCTTTCATGGTTTTATGTAATGCCAAGTTTTAACTTAGCAATGCATTTAAGCAAAACATTTCTTCATTACTCCATTTACAAAGATAAAGTTTTTAACTGTTCTATTAACGTTTTCTGGTTGCATATTATCAAACTGCTCTTAAAATTCATGAAGATCTTAGTAAAAATTCAGACAATCAAAATCAAAGGTCATAACTAAAAGCTACATATTACATTGCATACGATTCATCCAATTCTTGTATACAACTTGTTCATAAAATATTTCTTTTTAAATTCATTCCTTCTTATTTAAATAGACATTGTTTTCATTTTCAGCATGGTGAGCATTTCAATAGGCTTTATTACAGTGAGGCAATTTCTTAATGTTGGAAAACCACCAGAACAACAATTGCCACTAAGTTCCAGTAGTATTTATAGGTCTAACATATAGTCAGTTTTCCCAAGCTGAACTGAAAGAAACTTCAGCGAAGAAGAATTCACTTTAATATAAACATTGCCAGAATGTGAGATACAGTGCGAATTCTTTTCACCAGTTCTCTAAATCAGTGTTAAAAAATTATCAATTTGGTCAAATAAATGGAAAAGGTTTTATTATTCATATATGTGTGTGTAACTCAACAAGCTGAGTAGAATTCATTATGATATATACCAGCGCAAAGGAAGAATCAAATAAAAAACTACAGATGTAGGAAACTAAAAAAAATGTTGAGATCTAAGGATCCTTTTAAAAGATTGCCAACACTTTATGATTTTGCTTTTTAAAGATATTAAAAATTATAACTAAATACCAATATTCTTTAGAGAAAAGCAAATACCTTTTATATTTTAATTGATACATGAGAAGGAAGGTAAAATGGTTCAATGCTTTTCCATATGTTAGCAAAAGATTTGCTAGTTAGCAAAATAATAGACATCTGCAATTTTAAGACTATTTTTCAAATGGCTTCTTTATTAACTTAAAATATCTTATAGTTTCTGCCTAGCTTCCAAAAGGTGACTACAGCAGTTGACCTGATCTGTGCCAAGACAAGGGGCACCTTTTCTTGGTAGGCTACATCTCCAGAATCCCAGCCAGTTCATTCAAAGATAACATAGGTTGCACTGATTATTCCGTAGCAGTCATTTCTTAATATGGTTGGTAGGTCATGAATACCCTCCACCCGAAAACAGATTGGGTTTGGTGGGAATATCTGCACAGCTGTACGGCAGGAAAAGCAAACGTTCTTGGTTTTGGTTTCTAGCCCTTACTACATTAGATTTATGTGTCCTTCAGAATCCACTATCTTCTTTCCTAGAAAGTACTTGTGCAGAATAACCAAATTGCCTCTAAATCTTTTCAGACTAAGTTCTCTAAAGCTCTCACATTAAGGCATGTCTACTACTCACTGAATAATGCATAGATCTTTCCTGAAACCTACTCCAACTTTTTAACAGCCCTTAAAAATTTACCTGGCAGGAGCAAGTCCAGTGTATTCGACTCATTAACATTGTTAGTAATGCCACTAACAGCATGTAATTGCAATTAATGTAATTAGTGAAGAGGAAAGATACTAAAGAAAAGCCATATCCACTCACTACCACACTGATGAAACACCTTAGGATGGCTCCAACCCGTTCTGCAAGGTATCACTCCTGGAGCCTAGGATAAGGCACACAGACAGTCAGAGCCGCACTGCCTTCACTCACCTATCGGCTCTGTCAAGGCTGGCAAATAACACAGGTGTATAAGATTGTGAATTCCAATTCCTACCATTTCACCAGCTTGGCATCATAAAAGATTTTATCATAATTCACATGTAATTTAATATCAATTTCTCCATTAATTATGAAAATGTTGAGTCCGACAAATTCTAGTGCAGATTGATTCTGCACCTCTCATCCTACTTATTTGCTATTACTTATTCTATTCATTAAATAGTTCCTCCATCTCTAAGTAGTCAAATGCAGTCTTTTTAAAAAGTGTTTTACTTATATTTTGTTGGATTTTTTAATCATCCTCCTGTTACCTGCTTAAGTGGCGATATAATAGTTCCCCCAAGTTACTTTAGTCAGATTTAGAAATTCAAAAAATGCAGTGAATTCATCTTATTGTTACTGATTTTCTATTTAATGAAATACATTTCTGAAACTAATTATACGATGTCATGTAACTGTTTGTAATCAATATTTTATGTTAAGGTTTACCATTATTTTGCCTTGGATGAGAGCAATATGACCATTTTGATAAAACTATGGACATTTGATCCACTTTTACTTGCATGTCTTCTGCTAAAGAGCTTTTTCTTTCTACTCACAATTTTCTGTCTCCCTCTCTTCAACTGTGCTTATAAATTTGTGTAGAATTTGCACATCAAGTTAACAGATAAAAAAAGTGGTAAAAGATATAGATATATAGAGATGATATAGATGACATAGATATAGATATATAGAGATAGATGATATAGATATAGATATAGATGGAATTTAACCTTATGGATAGAAACCCTTTTTTCTACAGTACTGTTGTCAGCTGCTGATTTTTATTCTCCAGGTTATGCTAAGTTAACACTCATTTTATGTGCCACACCGTGCTCCAAATCTAAACTTTTGATGTTAGAAAGTTTTGTACTGCCTTAGAAACACTAGTTAATTTTTGATGATGCCGCTATGCATTATCCATTATCCAAAACAGAGCTTTAATTACAACACAATTGTGCTTAATGCATTTCAGAAGTTTTTAAAAGATAGCTCAGGTATTCCTCTTGCTTGACTCGGTGCTCTTTGACAAACCTACACCTGTACTCTCTCTTGGATTTCTCTATCCCTCTACAGATTCCTGAGATTATGTCACTCCTATCCAAATGTCTCATCTAATAATAGTGGTAACCATTCTCTTTTAGCCAGATAGTTTATGCAGTAACCGTCAGAAAATGAGACCATTTCTTTAGTTAATTCAGTAACAGCTGAATACACTTGAGCCTTTGATTTCTGAAAAAGAGATGACATTATTCTCTGGAGGCAATATACTGCAATAGTAAATTATTTTACGTTTGGAAAGTGATTTAAGATATACTGGAATTAAAATGTGCTGTGATGAAAAAAGAAGATCCAGCTGTATTCTCCATTGAAAATTAAGGTGTATGACAAATACTATCACATTCTGGTGCTAAAAAAATCCATAGAACATTTAAACTTGCAGCTTTTTCTTCCTCTTTTTTGGCTTTTTAATTTTTTTTTTAATTTGAATATCACTTTGTTAAAATTGCACTTCCCAAAACACCATTTTAATCAACATTCATAGAAATGTAATAAAACCTAACGTCTTAGTACTGTGATAGCAAAGTGTTAAATAATGATAGAGATGGAGAAAAGAAATCATATTTTCTTCAAGCTGTTGAAAATAGTACTGTTATACTATCACTTAAGGAATAATTACACATCTTTTAAAAAACTACTTAAAATACTTGACAAGGGCAATATTTTCCCCTGAACTTTTATAGTTTTGCCCAACTTTGCACTAGTAATACAGTCTGACTGGCAATTCTGTTGTGGCTGAAGTTCATATTTTAGTTACAGACCCAGTTTAGCTTCATCCTGCACAGTCATGTCATCAACTGTTTTCTTAAAAAGGCATGTTTCCTTCTCTGGTAAGTATATATTCAGCCACTTCAGAACTATATCCAAACACCCACCTCTGAAAAAAACCAATTTAAATACTAGTAATAAAACTTCAGTAAGAATTTAGACATTTACCTACACCTGAATTCTCTTAACGGTGCACTTTTAGGCATTTTCACTGGTAAAAGTGACATGAGAGTCTCAGTTTTAAGAAGAACCATGATAATATTCACCTCTTTACCTACTTGTTAGGCATATCTCAGGGAGGAGAGAGGAACAGAAGGTCAGGGAATGGATGACAGGTTTGATTTGGCTCTATGTTATTCTTGACACTGCAGATAAAGCAGTGCTAAGAGTTATGCTGTTTGAGTTTGAAAAGTTGTCCAGTCAAGCCACTCAGAAACACAGGGATGCAGCAAAATCCTCTTGCTGTTTTCCCTTGGACAATTGATACTGTGTTTTGTAGATGAAGGCTGTAGAGAAAAAGCTAGGGGAATCTTATATGTACTGAAAGACTCCATACCCCTTCAGAATAACCGCTTCTGTGTGCACAGCAGAGGTTCAGGTATAATCATCTTTCTCTCCAATTATCTCAGACTATTTGATATGACAACAGAACAGGCTAAGGTGAAACATCTAATCCTTCTTAAAGGTCACAAGATCTAAACATACAGCACTGTTTATTTGTAACAAATTAAACTAAACACTGTAGAACTGAATGTGTACGGTCAGGCTTTGCTCTAGAGACAACTGGGTAACGTGAAACATTGATTAGCCTGTTTTAGGATATTACTGTTACCCTATGTAATTAATATGAAGACTTATAGTTTCTCTGATGAGTTAAAGTAGTGTGTATGCAAAAAGATGCTCAATTATGAAGCAGGTGTTAGATCTCTTTTCAACATAGGCGTCAGAATCTGTACTGCAAAGGATGGACACCTATAGTAAGTAGGCGTTGCCCCTTTCCAGTCTCTGGACTGCTTCTTTTCAAGCACAACTGAAAGGGAAGGTGGAAACGGTTTTTCTGCCAAGCTATTTGATAAAGTAGCTGTACACGAGAACTAAAGTACATTTAGCCACATGAAAATAAAGGGTAGCAATTGTTTTCAGAACATTTTATTTTGCTATGAAATCTTTGATATCTTCTAAGACAGAGCACAAGAGAATTTTTTTGTCAAAGATACCTGTTTAAAGTTGACAACACATTTTAATTTCTTCTTATAATTAAAAATGTAAAATGCAGCTTGTTGTATTTCATTCAGAAAAAAAATATACTATTTTACAGATGCTCTGGCTTCTCAGTATTGAAGCTTTCTTGTTACTAGAGGAGTTATTTTCTCATAGTCACATTAAATATACTTTGTTGAATGTATTAATGTAATCCTGTTTCCAACCAGTCTTCTCTTTCATCCTCAGTTTTTTAAATAAAGGACAAAAAGAAGGAGAAAAGGAAGGACAGAGTATAAGTAAACTAGAAAATCCTTATGTAAAATAAAGGATCCTTAGAAACAAAAGTGGGTGACTAATTGCATTTTCTACTCTTTTGATCATATTTCTCTGACTGAAAGTCTAATTTTAATGTAGTCACTAACCACTGCTGGCTTGACAGCACCTTTTCAATGCAATCTGTGATGACATGAACGTGACTGAGGAAAATGTTGCATAGCTCTCACTTTCTTCAAACTTCTGTCTTCCTTTTTTGATATATAAGTACTCATCATCCTGCCATTTCCTTGTTACTCATAAACTTTGGCAAGCTGTGAAAGATAGAGGAATTAACACAAATAATATGTTTTCATATGCTTTAATTTTAACATACCTGGACTAGCCACTTTTCTTCCAAGAGTTTGTTGCTATGAAATTAGCAACTTTGCAATTAAACTTTTCCACTGCAAACTATGCTGGTTACAGAATTATATACTAGCAGTATGCTTTTATGATAAATTGCTAGTTTATACTTGAAAATATTATCAATGATGCTTTGTTTTGTTGGGTTGTTTTCTTTCTGACCTACTGTGGCAGCTACAGAAGTAGCAGCCAATATAGGCACTGAAAGATTGCTTAAATATGGTATCTCCTCTAAAGTACACATAGTAAAATCAAACTGATGTTCTGGTACACAGGACATCCAGAAAGATTTTTATTTGAGATCTAGGGACCCAGATGCCCTCAAAAGCTGTAGCTTCAGAGAAACCAGTAGGTGCCAAGAAACAGACACCTCAGTTACACTAAGCACATGGCTCCCCTGTCCTTGCAGGGAGCCAGCTCTGGCTGCCCCATGGATGGACTGCAGCATCTGCCAAGATTTTAAGCTAAAGTTTAAAATCTACATCATTTTCTGCACCTGTAAGAGTCTTTCAGTTTTCAGCTTTTCACTGGATTCAGTTAATCAAGACAGATTATGAATTAATTCAATGTAATTTTGTGTACTTTGGTTTGGGAAATTTTATTTCATTCCGTTTTCTGGAAAAATTCTTGTCAAAAGACCTGCAAGTTCCCAGGAAAATGTAATTCCTTTTTCTGTGATATCCAGTACACTGAAGACTTTAGTGGGAGCATGGACTATAACGAAACCTGTATTAGGACTTTGATTTTACATTAACTTCTCTGTAAAACTGAGCAGATGTATGCTTTTGAGCTATGAAATCATGACAAACTTCTGCGAGAAAAAGTTTTGTTTCCTGTGTCTTCTATTTCTTTATATTTTATACTTATTGTGAATTTGAACTCTTTTTGACACCATGATTGTTAAAACAGTGACATAAATATTAAAAGTATTCATTCCAGTGCTTGGTGTTTTGGGGGGATGCCAGAAGCCACCACATAATCCATTAAGGAAGGAGTCAACTTATAGCTCTTTACTAGAACAGGTAACTAGGTGGTAGTGTCCTGATTATTTCCATGTTACTATCAAGTTTCAGTGCTATCATATTTTTAGCTTAAATAATACAAAGAAAAGTATAATTTCATTAATGTTAGTTTTCCACTACTCTTTCATATTTTGGCAAGAGAAAATGGCAGTAATAGATCATATTTATTCTGTGCATTATATTATAAGCAGCGGTAAATTAATGGTTTCATTATTCTTAAAAAATAAAAGTAAATCTATTTTTCTCTAATTGAGAAAACAATACTCTGCATATATCACTCAGCATGTGTGGAAACTGGTTTTAATTAAGAAACAGAGCAAAGTCTTGAGGTAAGTGTAGCAGCCAGGCCTGGGAAGCAGATGCAACAGAGAAATCTATATATTTTAAAGGATTTAGATCTGTTGCACAGTTTGGTTGGCATGTGGCAAATTAAATTTAATGTTAATTCATGTAAATTTATTAGCCTCTTTCTTTAGAGTCCCCCATGTTTTCATTGTACATTGTGTTTCAGTACAGACGACAATAAACTCATACAGATGTCACCAGTCATCAGTGCAACATTAATTACTGATTTGCTCAGAAGGTATTTACAGCCAGAGCTGTGACTGGCTGTGCAGAGCTGGCAGTGCTGTTACCATCAGCTGGAAAAACAGAGAGTTGTTCAGCAAATGCTGCTTCAGATCACTGAGAGGGAGACAGAGGGGAAGGAAAAGGAGAGAGCCGGGAAGGTGAGAAGGTCACATTGGAGGTGTTCTTGGAATTTGAATTACTAACTCTAAACTGCAAAGCTGACAAATGTTATCTCCGGACTCGAAACTTGCATTCCAAATGCAAATAGGGCCCAGAAAGGTCTGAGATTTTAAAAAACTATTTTGTGATGTCAGCTCAGAGTCATTCATATTAACCTACCACATCAGATCCCACTGGGAAGAGCAACTATAAATATTTATGGTTAGGATGCAGGTGAGAAAAGCAGAAGGTAGAAAGGATAAAAGCATCTAACATATGACAAAGCTGCCCCTGGCTTAGGACTGTGAAAAAAATGACTAATGGCTTGTGTTTTCAGAGGGCACTAAGCAGAGATACAGCTTATTTTATAAAGCTGTTTATGAGATCACCATTTTATGGACACCTCAACAACGGAACAAACAAATCTGCTCAAATGAAAATTGGAGTTCCAGGTTGTGCTCAGCCTGAAGGTATTCAAATATAAAAGAGCTTTTGAAGTAGCCAGCAGTCTGTACAACGTGTTAGATGAGGCCCTTTTACATCCTTCTCATTAAGTTGGAGTGAGGTAATCAAGAATTATTATAAACACATTTACCATTTCTTTCCATACATTATCCAAACCATAGTGAAACATGATTATTATATACATTAACTCTCTCTCTCTATATGTAGATACAGATGATATAGATATAGATATAGGTGATATAGATATAGATCAATTATATAGATTATATAGATATAGATATAGATGATATAGATGATATAGATAAGATAGATAAGATAGATGAGATAGATATAGATAGACATAAACTACAGAAATGAGATGACCCTGTCTATCCCCGTTTTATCAGTGAAGATGGTTACCTTGCAGAGCAAGGAAAGAGCTGAATACAATACTTAGGTCAATAAACCATCCAATTTCCCTTTAGGGCATTAAATAGAAATTGAAATGTTGCAGTTCAATGTCTTGATTTATAACTTAATAGACATCAGTCCACATCATGAAAATATATTTTATCTCAAATTTTATTGTTGGCTTACTTGGTTTTCTCAGTAGAAGAAAACACAGATTAGAAATATGTAATCAAGTAACTCCAGTGCAGGAACCTGAGTGTACTCGTATTAGGAAATGCAAAAATCTGTCTTACATTTCTCTTCCTTGAGATGTCTCTTGCTTGGACAGAACCTCTGCCCTTATGTTGAACCCACGAGACTGACAATAGATATATTTTTAAACTTGTTTATTGTTTCTACACAAAATAATCACTTGGAATTTTGCTATACTTCATTTGCAATATTAAGCAAAGTTATTCTCACATCCATGTGTCTACTAAGTGATCATGGCATCAATAAGATTTATTTGTAAATACAAAATTCCATGCTGTTTGCCTCATGGAAGAATAAGGTTAAGAAAAAGAATGAAGGAAACTGGGAGAGAAAGGAATGCAATTGTCTTTTAAAAAAAACTCAATATATATTAGTCATAACATCTGGCAAATTTCTATTTTCAAGTGCAGTAGCATGTATAATGTTGAAATGACAATACTTATGTGTTTAAATTGCATATTAAGGGAAAAAAAAAACCACACAAAAATCTGTTATTTTATCACTTTCTGCTTCATAACAAACTGAAGAATTTTCTGTCACTTTCTCTTGCTGTTGCACATATTCCACAGCTGTCACAGTTTGTACAGTGGTGCCATTGTGTTTTTTGTGATACGCAAAGTTGGAAATACCTTTGGACCTGGTGAATTAAACTCGACTTGAATGCAGTCACAAAGGATTTGCCATTTACTTTTGGAAAGAGAAGGTGTACAGACAAGGTAACTCTATTTCAAAATGATAACTGAAATCATCTTAAGCTTTCCTCCTCTTCCAGTAGGAATAAAGCCAAGAAATCTGCAGCTATACCTGTCTTGAAAAACATAGCAGAACACAAAGGTTTGCCACAAATATGCCACAAAACTTACTCAGAATTACAACCACATTTTGGCATTTTTTCTCTCCAATTGGAGCCCTGCGGCAGCAACAAGGTAGTGTTTTATAAAAGGTTTAGAAATTCTAAAAGTTAGTTAGTAGACTATTTTGTAAAAAGACCAAATGAAAACGAACCAGATATCTTTGACAATGTACCCAAACCAGGAAGGTTTATGTTGTGGAATAACAAATATGTTTCACTAACAAACAATTAAGTTTATACCATTTTCATTGTGTCACTTCAACCACATGTCATGCAACTATGGACTATAGGACTACATATAGTCTTATTTGACTTATATGGATGTAATAAGGAATAGGATATTACATCAATTATAACATAATTAATATTTTAAGGTAGTTAAATGAGTATTTAAGACTCAGTTTCTTAAAAAGAACAATTTGTTTGTAGTTAACGAAATAAGTATAAGAGGACTTTACACAAATTTTATAAAATTTCAGGGAGCTACCTAGGGCTGGAAAGGGAACAAGTCTTCTACGTCATTATAATTTTGAGAACTTGTTTTCCTTTGTCATAAATACAATAAAATGAGTTTGTCTCTTTGGGCCTTTTTTACACCAAGAAGATCATAGGCAGAAGGGTAACAGCATTCCCAACTGGTCCCCTAACCTCATGTCCTAATCAGAGAGCTACTGGTTTTTTTCAGCTATATAATTTTTCTCTCTAGAACCTTCACTCATGATCCGGTTTTAAAGTTATTAGAAATGCTTCTGCCCAAATTAAGCTGCAAAAGATACCATATGCCAGTGTCAACAGTATGGGTTTTATTTGATAGTTAATGAGAGAGAGAGAGAGAGAGAGAGGCGTGGTGGGGAGAAGAAGAAAGAGGAAGGAATAGAAAACAGATGGGGAGACAGAAAGAGAGTGACAGAGACAGAATAAAGAAAATATTACTACTACATCAATCCCACCGATGTCCTGATGATCCTGTCCAGCTGGTCTTCTTGGTCGTGAGGGTCCCCTGAAAAGCATAGAATAGATTAATATATGCTCAGGCCAGGTGGAAATGCCCTGGTACCTCCCCCGGGCGGGAGCCAGTCTCTTGCAGCTGACGCCGGATCTGTTGCATCATTTTGCATCATGAGCAGTGCTGGGGTGCAAGGCCTCTGGGGAGCACTTTGGGAGGTCTTTGGTGGATTATGACACCCCCTCAGCTGCCTCCCACGTGAATGTCCTGTGGATGTGGCCTGTGGGGTTGGGGGTTTCACAGCTGGGTGGGTTTGTGTAAGGGAGGATGAGTGTTCACTGCCTCTAACCACAGGTTACGCCACACACCCACAACCTCCTCCCTGCACCCTCGGTTGGGAGTGGGGGGGCATCTGTGTAAACCTGGCCTCTGTGGGCTGTGGTCTCCCCCAGCCCAAACCCAGCCAGGGAAGAATCTCTGCTCTGTTTGGCTTTCTCGTGGATACATTCCTTTCCTTCAGCCTTGTTTGTTTCTCCCTAGACCTGAGATGATTGAACAATAGTGTCGCCTTTATCTTATCTAGGTGGCTTAATTCACAGTCCAAAGTTCCAAGGAAGTTCCTGTGGTTGTGGCTTCTTTATACAGTTTTTGTTATAATGGGCAAAACTTCATAACAATGTCTAAGGCATGAACTCTTTTAGTCCCTGACAACCTTTCACCACCCTTCTCTATCTGCATGATGTTTTGAAATCCAAGATGTTGCTTTACCTGATTTAATGAAAATTTTTAGCTTTTTACCTTTTCTATTAGTAAGCAAATTTGAATTTTAGAGTCATGGTTATATGATGAAATAGAGAACAGAAATGATAAACATGGGTTATATTATGACATTAATTTTTAATTCTTGTACATTGGAGACCTATGCAATTAGAAGCATGTTAGACAAGAAGACTCTTATAACACCAACTGAAATCTATCCAACTTCCTTGCATCCATGGCAATAAAATATTATTTATGTAATTTACCAAAATGCCTAAAAATAAGGAAGACCAGAGGGACTATTATCTTGCACAAGGCATTTGCTTTCATTGCAGTTGGTTTTTATATGCTTACATTGCTATGATAAACAAATAGAGATGCTCAAATATCAAATAATAATTGTAAATAAGATAGTAATTACAACCTAAAGGAGAATGCCTGAGACAGCGTGCAGCCAAAGCTATTACAGTTGGATCAATAACTGTTCAGCAAAACCTTTTCTGTCCATGTTCCATCTCTACTAAGCATGACGTAGTTAGATAATTTGATTTTTTTTCTCTGTTGTCACAGAGCATGATGAGGTATTTCTTATAAAGGTAGGAGCCATTCAAATAAAATCTGGTAAGTATGGCTACAGATAATTTTAATATGAGAGCACAAGATACAAACAAGAGGTGATGAAAAAAAATATTGCATTAAAACTACAAGAATCTTTTCAGTCAGATAATTGAAGCAGATGTCCAGTAAAAGCTTTGTATTTTCAGGAAAAGGGGAATGGGGTGACAGAAGAACGGCTACATTGACTCTTCAGCATTCCAGAGTATCTTCATTACCATTAATATGAATAATCTTAGAAATGAGTGAAGAACCTGGTTTCTAGTGCAAATTTATTGACATAAATAACTTAAATGAAACTAATGAACCTAAAATGTGATTCAGTTCTAAGCTATTTACAAGTAACTTTTAAAAAAAGATAAACAATACAATTCTGCAATTTACCTTCGAGTGCATTAATTTAAAATAATGTTGACAATTAAATTAAAAGTTTTAGTTGTTATCCTGAAGAAAATTATATTCATTAAAAAATTAAAGAAAAAAAAAATTATTTAAAGTTGCTCACATTCCGCAAATGAAAGCATGTGCTTTCTCCCTTTGTGGTCGAGTCAGTTAGTATACGGATCATTACCCCATTAGTAACTGTTTGAAGGGATCAAAGATTTCTTGGGGTGTACTCAGATTAGGTTGTCTAGTTCTGATACGCAGTTTAGTAGAACCAGACATGGATGACAGAGATGTGTCTTAATTCCCAGAGAGAAAGGCAGATAAAATCATCTTTCCCCTAGCTGAAGATATACACCTGACAACCTTTAAAAAAGTCAATGATATATCACATTTATATACATTAGGCAACCATGTTCCTTATACTTGGCTCTTAAAATGACCAAAGAGTTACCTTTATAGTCTTATGCAGATCAGCCTCCAGCTAATCTTTTTGTTCTTGTGCGCCCCTACCCAAGTCACGGGTAAGTTATTGAGAAGCACAAAACAATATATGTGACATGCTTGTGGAGCACGTAAGTGAGAGAGAAAAATATTTTCCAGGAGCCTACAGTTTGCCATTCCAGAGGACCTGGATGGATATATTTCTGAGCTTTAGAAAAACTTCATGATGCACCACTTTTGTCTTTGCTTGATAACTCATTTCTTTCTACAGACTGAGTCAAATCAACAACCAGGCCTTTTGCCAGTATCTCCCCACAGCAGGGCCACTCTTGGAAAACTTGATTCATCTTTAGGTATCATTATTCATTTTTACTTGCAAAATTCTCATTGATATCAGGTTAATTTTGCCTAAGAATTGCACAAAGGGGCCATGAAGTATTGATTAAAAAGCCACCATTATAAAAACTGAAAAAAGAATAGCTCATTGAATTGCAAAATACATCCATTTATTGGGAGTGTAAACTAACTTTTCATGAAAATGGATGCAAAATAGGAAAAGATGTGAGAAAAAAGTCACAGGACTGTTCTTAACAGTGCCGTTTCCAGAATATCTATATAAATAATTAAATAAATACTAACAACTTTTAAAAAGAGGGTTTCTATATTGAACTTTTCCCACAACCACCGTTCAATATTCAAAGCAAGAATCCTTAAGTCGTTCAACTATGGTATTATAGAATATACTGCAATTTGTTCTAATTAGCTCCGGCTCTGTACTATTTGGGGATTCATATTGTGAAGCAAGAGCTACTGCCATATGCTTCAGCATTATGGGAAGGTATATAAAGTTTTCAATCAGTACTTCAAATATTTTCAAATATATCACAGTCATAGAATACTCATTTACTCCCAAATCATTTCCTCTGATCTACAAAGTTTGATATTTTTTGATCTCTGCTTCAAATTATCTCCTGTATCACCTCCTCCTCTTTGTATCCTGTTCTTGTCATATTTCTCCCCATCACTTGTTGACCTATTAAAAAAAGAGTACCAACACAATCTATTATGATGATATTTCTTCCTTGTACTTTGTGCTTCACCACATGATCCATTTTTCTATCTCCTATAAAGCTATTTATACTCTTTGACAGGCTATTTTTTTAATTTCAGATAGTCTTTATTTTGCAAGGAATTTATTTTGTCATTATTTCTAGATATGCTATTTGAATAGCATTTATCCTCAGCATTGACTGAGGAAAATATTTTTATAGGGGAATTTAAAGATGTAGCATACTATATCAATTTCCAATTTCTGTAAATTTCAGAATTTCTAGGAGAAATAATATTTTTCCAAAACTAAGATGATGATTTATAATTGTTTAGACAAATTCAGAACTGTGGTTTTTAATGGTAAAATGGTAAAAATATAGACAATTTCAACTCTACTTCATAGCACCAAGCAGTTCCTGGTGTTTGCTGCTAAAAAGTAAGATCAGAAAATTTAATGCTCCCAAAAAACACAAGTAAAGGCAACAAGCACATGTAAGACATTTTCAGAAAAAATAATAAAAATAATAAACAGAAAGTCATGGATTTTGACTATCTTCATTAGGTGAGTACAGGTAATGAACTCTAAAAGTCATTTCATTGACTGCATCAAATGTGCAGCAGTTCCACTAAGAGAACTTGTAGATGCAACCAGAAAGTTAGTCTTCCATGTGTGAGCAACTGATGTTATGAAGTCACCATTAGGATGAAAGCTCTGGACTAGTAAAAGTTATCAATCAAAGGCATGGCTCCCTCACAGACCAAAATTTTATAGGGAGTCTTAGACAGAATATTTATTTCCTCAGTTTCTCACATCTATATGGAAGATAATACTTCTTCATGTAAATGATAAGAGTATTCAGAGACTGAGTCAGAGAAGAGGAAATAAATTATTTTAGCAGATGGTTTATAACCTAGGATTAAGGATGGTTAAGGACTTGGTAGCCTTGCAGTTAAGGCACTTACCCAGGAGCTGGACTGTGTTTTGGTTTCTACACCGAGGACTATAAAATCTTTTTTTAGCCAACAACTGCTTCAATGTGAATGCTGTAATTGTTGTGCATCGCATCCTGATGTGTCCAACTCCCTGGGCTTCACACAGGAGAGCCTGGGGAGTTGTTGGAGCCTGGGGAGAACACTGAATCTCTAAAACCATTTTATGAACCTGTGCCCAAGATTCTTAAGATGTATCAGCTAGGCCTTGTAACTGAATCAACATTTTGGTAGTAGTTTAGAAGGCTGTGTCCAGAAGTACTGACGATGTCAAAACATGAACTGCAATGATATTTCTTCTATTCTATGCTTGATTCTCTCAGTAACTTTGTCACATTCAAACAAAAATAGGACAGCAAACAGCAAAGTGGAATGATATAGTTATGACAGGAAAGGAAGATGTGTCCTGGTAGATCGAGTATGATCCAATTCAGAAACATTTGTGTTTTCTGTGTTCAGCTTTTGATTTCAAGTGTGCCTAGTTGTTGCCAAACTAATATTTCTAAAATCAATTTCTGTGAGTATCCAAATGAAACGGTTCCATGATTCTATGAAATCTATTTGCTTAATAAGGAAAAATAAGTTCATTACATTTTCTCTGGAAATTTTCATTTCATTTAATTAATACATGTGGAATAAGAAATGTATTTTATATAAAATATTTTTCCTTTGTCTAGATATGCTCTGCTGAAGTGCAAAAATAGTAGCTCATTGTCTTGGTTTGAAAGACAGATGCCCACCAAGGAATGCTGAAACCTCCCTCAGGGTGGAAATATGACCCACTTCCCTCATAATTGTTATAACTATGAAATTAAAGGGCTTTCAAGCAAAGATGTGGGAAAAGGAATAACAGTTCTTTACTTGGAAAAAAAAAAAATAATATATATATATCTAACAAGGCAGACAAACAACAACAGCAGCAGCAACAAACAAAACAAAACCGGAAATCTAACCACAGCCTTCTCTCGGCTGCAGGCACTTTCCCCTTCGGTGCAGTTATGGTCACAGCCGGCAGGGGCGCTGGTGGCTCCTGGCCGGGCAGCACAGGTGCGATGATTCCCACGTGGCTGCAGGGGGCGCCTCGTAATGGCGGCTTAGTCGGTGGGAGAGATGGAAAGGGGACTTCCTTTACAAACCCACAGGATCAGCCAATCCTGGTGTCCCTCTGGATGGTGAATTTGTGGCAGGAACCTCAGAGCAGTGGGCTGGAACAGCAGAGGTGAGCACACCCAGGGCGGCAAACAAAGTGTAGCAAAAACTCCAGAGCTGTGTCAGGAACTGCAGGGTTATCTGGGTGGGCACAGTATGTCGGGTGAAAGTGTAGCAAAAAGCCCTGAAGCAGTGGCAGAAAACAGCGGGGTTGAGTGTGGGATCGCTCCCCTGGATAGCTCACCAGTGATGGCTGGTCCCGGGGTTGGGCCACTGCTGCGCTGCAGCCCCTCGCCAGCTAGCTCTAGGGGTGCACACGACATTCACCTGGAGATGTTTCTGGTGGGCGGACGTGTGTGCAAGCAGGGAAGGAACCGGAGCTCACGAAGGGTCCGGTGACTCCCTGATGGTAGTAGTGCAGAGAGAGTGTGGAAAGAAAGATGGACTCTTGGCAGCAGCTCCACGGGGACTGTGTTTATTGAGGCAGAAGGTACAGCGGGAGGTGATGAGGGTCCGGAAGCGCAGGAGCCAACTGCCCTGAACAAAGGGCGACACAGGGTTTTATACAGAGCTCAAGGGGGAGGGGACAACATAAGGGAACCAATCACTTTAGGGTAAAGAGGCGTAAGCAGGGAGGAGCAATACGTCGATACCCAGTAGGGAAGAGGGAGGTGGGGAGGAGGAACGAGGAGCCAATGGAGCAACATGAAAGGCAGAAGGTTCTAGAATTGTACCATACAGGGAGGCAACTGGGAGGAGAGACAGGAAGCCAATAGCTAAGCCAATGACCAAATATAGGAAAACATGTTGCCATTGTTGGGCCTACTCATCAACAAGGTCTGCCCAATGGACCCACCTAGTCATGGCTTTGCTATTAGGGACGAGCAGCCCCGATATGGGCTGCCGCACCACAGCAGGACACTATGCAGAAGGAGTGGCCCGGCAGAGGACAGCATGCTGCCAGCTCCTGGTGCAGCATGCACTGGCTCCCAAGCAAGCAGAGGAGCAGAGAAGCAAGCCAGCAAGCCCCAGCCACAGTGCTGAAGGAAAAGAAAAACAAATGGGCAAAAACCACTAGACAACATCTCCAGTCAGACGCCCACACCACATGGCTGCCAAATTGATCCCCCACTGGAAGGAAACCATCTCACCTCCAGTCCTAAGAGCAAGGGAGAACAAGGGCCGAGCCCAACCCCCTGACCCCCCAGCCAAAATCTCAGGGTATCTCTGCACTTCCCAAGAGGAAGCCCCCAAGCTAAGAGACTGCAGCCAGCTGCACCCGTTTCCCCCATCTTGGCCACATACTTTTCATTGTTCGGGTCTCTTAGGCAACAAATGGGAGAAAAATTCCCAAAGAGAAAAAAAAAAGAACAAATCCTAACCTCCAACACTCATTCACCTGTTTAGGTTTGGCTCAATGCAGGACTCTGGAGCTGTGAAAGGGATGTCCCAACATTTTCAAACCATGTAGAAATGTTATGCACAATATGTGTCAAGCTGCAGACACGTCTTTGCTTGTCTCTTTGTACAGAGTATTTGATTGTTGATGACAACTGACATTTTTTATCATAAGGTCAACAGTTTAGTCTGAAAACATTCACCATGACTTAGGGAATTTATCTTGATAAGAGGACACTGGTAGGCTAAGTCTAGCTTGTCATTTAAAAACAAATGTATTGAAAAAGAGGAGACGGATGGAAGTGGAGGGCAAAAAGGGGGAAAAAAGGCCTGTTTACCTTGTAGGCAGTTTTGTTTTCTTGCTGACCAGATTGCTACTTGCAGCTGTCCATCAAGGTAGTCAGGCCTCTTCCAGAGCAATAAAGTTGCTTTTCCAAAATTTTTCAATGTTCTTTTCAAAAATTTTTTCATGGAGAGAGGACATGAAAAGCCGTCATTGTGCAACCTTGGAAAGTTATTTTCCATAACTTTAGGTATGCGTTTTTAGAGATAGTAGTGGTACATGCCAGGAAAACCACTAATGTTTCAGATATCCTGCTTGATTCAGTATTCAATATTTGGTTTACATAGCCTCTGTTTTCAATTAATCTTTCTTTGATAACTCCATACTATTTTTGAAATACGATATACCCCCCTAATCCAATTCACACAAAGATTGAATTAGCATTCATTTTAAAATGTGTTTTATGGGGTTTCATTAATTCATGAGGAGGCAAAGGTTATGCTAAGAATGAATAATATTTGCATAATAACAACCACTTCGTTCCTGTTCTTGTAGTCATTCAAATAAGGGTCCAGGACAGAGTATTACCATCTACAGCCTGCATGTTTGACTTTTCAATCCATTTTCCTCAGTCCATTGTGAGACTGGTATCCATGTGCAGACTACATAAAAGTCCAGGTATATTCTTGTATCCAGAATTTAGACAAGTGGAGGAAGAGTAGATATATTCCATACATGTGAAGAATGTACAGTGAAAGAAAAAATTCTGAAAGAAAATGTAATCTGAAAATAATTTATGCAGAACAGGAAGGAATTAATATGGCCTGATTGAGTTTTTGTGTAATGTTCAAAGCAAATCAGTTTGCATATGGACAGAGCAGCGCAGGAAGATGAAAGGATGTTGCGGTGACTCAAAGGTCACTTGCATTGCCTGAGCAGGCTCAGGCGATGTTCCCAAAACATCTCCCTGTTCTTCACTTAGGGTGAGAAACCGTGTTACTCCCATGATCCTTTTCCCCATCTATTTGAATTATGTAAATCCCCACTCCCTCATTGGTCTTTGTATTCTCCTCCCCAGTTTTCCCAGTTACGGTTATGTTCTGGAAAGTTCTGAGTTACTCGGTTGCTAGTTGGCTCCCTGTTATTCCTCCCCTCCCCTCACTGTTGTAATTGGTTTCTTACGTGTCATTCTACCTATGTACTGCCCCCCTAAGTTATGTTGATTGGTTACTTTGAATGTATCCCCGCCCCTTCTCCCCTGTACAAAATACTTTGTAACGCCCAGCTCTGGGCTCTTCACCCTTCATTTTCCGTGTGCTCCTGGACCTCTGCTCCCCAGAATAAACCTCCTTTTCTCCCCCGAAGAGCCCCTCCTGCCTCTTTTGCTTTCCTCCAGTGCCCTTGTCATCAGTGGGTGTCGCAAGCCCTTCATGAGCCCTCGCACACCCTCCCACAATAGAAGCAGCGACCAACAACCCGCGACCACAGCCGGGGAAGGGCATTAGCCTCTGGCCAGCGAGCCAGCCTCCAGGGTGGTCAGAGGGCTGAATCAAAAGGAACAGCTGCTTGATTTGGTTCTACTCTTAAAATATCCTGGAAATGACCAGTGCTTGGCTGGTCTGAGCTGCATCACTCAGCCTCTAGGACCTTTAGAGGGCTCAGGATGTGGCAGACTGTTTTCCATGCCACTGCACTGCTGAACTTTGTCACATAATCCCACTATAAAACACAATGTTCCCCTCTCATTTCGGACAAACTTGTTTGGGTATTAAACAGGTTGCCAAGAGAGTCACAGTATTCACCAACACGTAAGATGAGTACACATGAATAAAAGATTTTGGTGCACATAAAATCCTAAGGGAGTGTCATAAAAGCATCTCCAGATGATGACCAGCACCAGACTGGTAGATTGCTTAAATTCAAAAACACAAGGTGAACTGAGTTAGAGCTGTGTACCAAAACAACTGTAGCTGTGTACAAAACCTGAAATTACTAGTACTCATATGCATGACTATCTTTGAAACAGAACAGTTTTAACTGACTACTGTATTAAGATACAGAAATAAGTTTTAAAATTTCTTCTAGTTTAATATCCGACTGTGGAAACTTCTAGTCAGCTGAACATCCAAACTTAGACAGAGACAACTTGACAGCAAGCTTTAGAAATCACAATTCTTAGACACTCTTAGGGGACTTTTCTGCAACCTAGAGGCAAACCTTACAATATGTTGAGATGGGTAAAAGTTTTCCAGTTGGTAAAAAAAAGATAAGAAGGACAGAGGTTTCCAGAGGCAAAGACAGATGTCTGTTTTGATTTCTCTCTTCCTTACCGCTAGAGGTTTTGCACCAATTTTCCACTGAGCAACAAGAATTAGTAATAGCCAGACTCCAGAGGCTGACGTTGACAGAGGCTAGGATGAGTAAACTAAGAGTCACTTATTGCCCCCGAAAAAATGGAGACACCAGCTATGGGCACTAAAAGTTTGTACCATCACATTCTCTCCTCAAATGCAGCAGACATTATGTTTGATGGAATCTTCAGACTCAAGTAAGATACAGTTTTACATTGTCTCAGACAGAGACAATACCATAAATTCAATGTACCTACAATCCTATTATCTATATAAGTGCTCAGATAACTTAGTTATTGTGGGATTTTTTTTTTCAAGAAATAACCAGAAGACATCATTTTACTTTCACTAACTTTAAAAAAGGTATGACTTTTTTTTTGCTTTTTCTTTTTTTTTTTTTTTGGTGTAGACACCAGTTCCTTAGTTTGTTTCAGGGAGTAATTATTTCAGAGAATGTCCTCATATGAAGTAACTTAAGAAACATTTGATTATGGAACCTGAGCAGACTTGACACAAGCTTATGGCAGACAGGATATAATCACTGACCCGCAAAACCTTCCTAAGATTCCTAAGGAGCAGATAACAGAGAGCACTACAGAGATGCAGTGATTCTTGCTGCTGAAATGTAAGTTATATATGGCTACCGCTTCATCAGTAGCTACAAGTATTTTTGAAGAATCTAAATGCCATTTACTTTATTTTCTTTTCTCTGCCTGGATCTTGATAGGCTTTAATTCTCAGGAAGGAAAATTTTGTAGCTTCTTTAATGAGTTGTGACAAGCTTTGTTCATCTTTCAGCTTCTTTTTTTCTAGTATGCTGAAGCCTAATGGTTGACATTTATTATATAAAAGAAATACAGTAAGACCTTAAAATCTGCTACACAAGAATGATCTCTCATCATCGTTTCTCCATTTATGCCTTGCACACAAGCTTTTCCAAAGCTAGATGGGCTAATGGACACTTCGAATTCTCTTTGCAGCTCTGGTGCTGACCTGCTACATGAACCTTCATGTTCACTTTTCATTCTTTTGTTTATCTCATCTCTTTAGATCAGAAGCTCTTCATGGCAAATGAATGATGTAGTCATTATGGCTGTGAAAGAGGTAAGGTGCTCTAACTTCTCACTTTTCACTATGTCTTTTCAAAGAAGGCACCTTTCCCTTAGTCAAAAATTCATATTAAAATTGGTCTGCAGTACCAAATTTCTCCAGTGGTATCTATGAACCATAACCTCACAAAGAATTTTGTACAAGATTAACTTCCTGTCCTATGAAAATTTAATTAATTCTGGCAATATTTCAAGACAAAAAAGTTCCATTTCTACCTGAATGGAATTAAAAGTTTTTCTAGGATATCTCTCATTGCATAGTTTACAAAGAGTTAGTCAATCTTTGTGAATTTGCAGTATTTTATATAGTTTTCATAACAAAAGCCAACAATTTGAGATTTTGAAAAGAGGACTGTTCTAAAGTACGAAATATTTGTAAAAAATGCAAAATAAAGTGACAATTTGGTCTATCGTTCATTTATGCTATTTACACAGAATCATGTAGACAAGACTATAATTGTGCTTCAGGGAAAAGACTTCCTCTGCATGGTGGCAAAACTGAGCAAACTCCAGAGAGAAAACCCCCAGGAGCATCACTGGTTGCTGAGATGTAGAGAGCTGTTTATCTAGAGAATATTTACTTTATTTATACTGAGAAAACTTATCTCTATCTTACTGATGATGATGTGCCAAGCCACCAAAATGCAACTCTTATGGCACTGTTATGAATTCTGCTTTAATTTGCCACCTGCCTTTTAATTTTTACAGTACACATAAAGCACTTTTTACATTGTTTCCACAAATCTCCTCACCTGACAAAGGAAACATGAGAGATTCTAAGTGCAAGGTAGAAGGTAATGAGAGAAACAACCCAAATTAAAAGAATAAAGTCCAACAAAGTTACAATGACTTTCATGAAATAGGCATTCACCTTACATCTGGACAGATTTAAATTATGAATATTTCTATTCCTCATTTCTAATTGGAGCATTTAGCTGATTTCAGGTGCTTTTAATGGTCATTCTAGGGAACATGATAGATCTCTAGATTTTCTTTGAATTTAATATTTGAAGGGTTGTTGAGGTTGATACGAGTTTGCCTCCTTAAGGCAGCAGGATTAGAACAAGAAGTAAAGGTTTGTGGTTTTGGGTTTTTTTTAATTGTTCTTTAGTGGAATCTCTTGTAGCATGGAAGATAATGATTCCTGTATCTTTCATAGATTAAAAAAAGTGGAATTTAAAAAATAGGGATGTAGAATATGCCAAAACATTAAAGATAATTTCAAATTTCATACTTTTATAATTAGCAGCAACAACAGTCTTGAACATAAACTCAGGTTTCCTACATATAGCTCTGATGGAAATCTGGAATTTTCAATTGCATCCATCTCATTAAGAAATTAATCTAGTCAGCCTCATTTTAAGAAGGGATGTTATCAGCTCCACTCTTTATGCACTTTGATATCTCCTCCAAAGCAGATCAGGTTTCAGTAGAATTTGGAGCAATTGTGCAGCCTGACCTTATCTCGCTCTTCAGACACCGTGTGCATTTGAATAGAAATTTCTTGCGTGCACAAATAGGCAGAGCAGCAGGAGATTTGCAGAGAACTTCAGACTCATTTAACAGCCACTGCAGCAGATATCTAAGATCTTTTCACATTTGTGAGCAGTAGTATCGACTCGGTATTGCCTTATATTCTTTCTCCCCTCATTTACCTCTACTTTACACTGTTACAGTCCAGTTTTCAAAGTTACTAGAAATGCCTCTGCCTGAATTAAAGTGCAAATGAGACCATATGCCAAAGTCAGTAGTATGGGTTTTATTTGATAGTAAATAGGAGAGAGAGAGAGAGAGAGGGAGAGAGAAAGGAAGAGAAAGAAAGAGAAGAGAGATGGGGGGACAGAAAGAGAGTGACAGAGACAGAATAAAGAAAATATGACCACTCCATGGATCCCACTGGCATCCTTATGATCCTCTCCAGCTGGTCTTCTTGGTGGTGAGGGTCTCCTGAAAAGCATAGAATGAATTAATATATGCTCAGGCCAGGTGGAACTTCCCTAGCAAGGGACAAGTTTGACACAGTCTCTTGCAGCAGCCTCTGCATCTGCTGCATCCCCTTTGCATCACGAGCAGTGCTCTGCTGCAAGGCCTCAGCAATGAGTCTGGGGAGCGCTTCGGGGGTCTTTGAGGGATTATGGCACCTGCTCAGCTGCCCCTCCCGGGAATGTCCTATGGATGCGGCCTGTGGTGCTGGGGATTTCACAGCTGAGCCAGTTTGTGTAAGGAAGGATGGGTGTTCACTGGCTCTAACCAGAGGTTATGCCAAATACCTGAAACTTCTCCCCCCACCCTCGGTCTGTGTAAACCTGGCCTCTGCGGGCTGCGGTTTCCCTCATCCCAAACCCAGACAGGGCAGAATCTGTGCTGTGTTTGACTTTCTTTTGTGGATGCATTCCTTTCCCTCAGCCTTGTTTTTTTCTTCCTAGACCTGAGATGATTGAACAATAGTGTCGCCTTTATCTTATCTAGGTGGCTTAACTCACAGTCCAAAGTTCCAGTCAGACATCTTCAAGGGCTTCTGTCATTGTAGCTTTTTCATACAGTTTTTGCTATAATGGGCAAAATTCCTTCATAACAATGTTTGAGGCATGAACAATTTCAGTCCCTTACATACACCCAGATTTTTAAGTTAATTGGGAGAATAACTGTTTTCTACTGAGGCTGATGCAGACACTTATAATTTTAAAACTAATTGTTCCTGCATTCTTTGCCAGTGCGCCGCTATCTTGCTGGGCTATTTGGAACTCTCAATTTCATTTTCATCATGGCCAAATTAATTACTTAAAGATAAGGTGATACAAAAGGCACAAAGTTTGATGTTTGGTAACAATTTTGACCAGCAGACAAAGGTGTTTAGTCATCCTTTTAAATTACCACATCAACCATAATGAAAAACTGCTGTATTTATGATTTTATTTATTTTATCTAAACTTCCCAAATTTTTAGTTTAATGCGTCTCCTTCTCTTCTGATGATGTCAATGGGATGATCTTTCACTACATCTTGAAAATTAACATCTTGAGCACACTTCTGAAAACCTCTCTCTGATGTGAAAACTGACACACCTTTAGTAAATTTCAGTAATGATACAATTATACACAAATTAATGTAATTAAATGGACTCATCCCTACCAAGAAAGAAAAATCCAAACATTAATTGTGTTGAGAGTATTTTCCTTAATGATGTTTTCCATATACAAAAAAGTCTGAACACTTTCCTCTAAGTTCTATATTTCAATTGGAAATATGATTAAAGATTGAAAACATATCACTGATTTTAAAATTTAATTTTAAAAAACATCATCAGAGGGGATGTATGATTTTTTAAAGGAAAGCCCTAACCTTTTTTTGCCTTATATATATTGAAAGCCTTCATTAAGTACTATATTCTTCTTTTTGTACTATATTCTCATAACCTGTGTCTCCTTATGAAGTTTACAAACCATGCATCTGCAGGAAATAAGTTTTTTAATCTTTAGGGAATGAAGACCAAATTCTAAAATGATTATGCTAGTTAATTTTCATGTCAAAGAAAATATGGAATGGAAGTTTAGATAGAGAACTTTTTATGCTTCAGAATAAAAACCCTAAATCTACAAAAAAATTAACCAAGTGAATCAATACAAATCAAGAGGTGGAAAAGTTTCAATAAAGTGCTAGCAGGAAATAGATGCAGGTTGGAATAGGAGAGAGTAGGAGAGTCTAGATGTGGGATTCGATCAACTGAGAAACACTTGAGAATCTTTGGATTGTGCTAGAACTGCCTTTACTATCTTATTTTGTATATGCAGCAAAACCCTAAAACTCCAATCAAAATTTAATCATCCTCTACACATAGTAAATCAGTAAATACAAAACAAACAAACAAACAAAAAAGTAAAAAAGTAGGAAAGTTAGGGGGGAACAATGTAAAAGAGCAGAAAGACAACTTTAAAGTTCTGTTTTAAATAAACTGTTCTGGCTGTACAGTTTGCAAACATGAGCATGTCTTACTGCTTTCATGCCCTAAATGCCCTCTTTGAGCACTCTTTGAGTGCTGTATGAGTTTGAAAATGTCTTAGCATATTAAAAGTTAATTAAACTTAAAAACATCTAAGTCACTCAGTCTTCCAAATATCATAAAGAATCTACTGTCGCATGTTGAGAGCTCTCGATGAGGAGAGCAGAAAATACAAGGACTAATCCATGGAGAGACTTACTGGCATCTCATGGCTTGTAAAATATTTTTATTTTTGTAATGATTTTTCTGACGTTTTATCTAGGAATTCTGAGCCATGAGGCATGGCTACATAAACACATCACTGCAAGTTACTGCCACAGCATAGTACCTATGTTGTAGTATCTGCCCGATTGCATAGGCAGGATCACTTTTCCTGTATTAAGTTTCCAAGGATAACAACGTGACATCTGCTGCAGGATAAGCTCATTCCTGAAAAGTTAATAATAAGAAAATAATGAAGAAACTAACTCTATGAGTACTTTCTTATATTTCTGTTTTCAATTAATATTTCTGGGTAGAAATGTAAATTCACATAAGTATTTTATTGTTATTTTTCTCTCTTGTGTTTTGATAACACATTAAATATGGATATAAATATAATCTCCAGGTGAGATTTAGGCTTC
Source organism: Melanocharis versteri (assembly GCA_013397845.1). Lineage (NCBI taxonomy): Eukaryota > Metazoa > Chordata > Aves > Passeriformes > Melanocharitidae > Melanocharis > Melanocharis versteri. The sequence goes on along the minus strand of VZTG01002324.1, from coordinate 32,150 downwards.
TTTTTGCCATTTAAATGTTATCTGCTTCAAAATGTTGTGTTGGAATGGCATTGTGCAACGTTTGTCCCCTTGTACTTAGTGTTGGAAACAATCTTGAAGGAAAGAGAATTGCAAGGGTTCGAGAAGATTGATGCTTTCCTTTGAGATTTGGGACATCTAAATTTTAGAAGACAGTACAGACAAATTTCCAGAGCTCTCATGTCTATCCCATTCTTCTGAGATGTGGTTTGATTACAGCTTGTGATAGGGAGATGACACTGGCTGCAAACGACAAGCCAAGCAAATATACACTAGAGAAATTTCCTAAATAATTTCTCTGTGGGACTCCCACAAGGCTTCAAAATAAAAATCAGTCTCTGACTCTAACTTGGACAAAGACATATCTTCTGAGATGGCAGAGAAAGTGAAAATTGTCATGAAACCCATCCTCTCTTCCTCCTCATGGTTCCACTACTGACATCACATTAATGTACCTGAGGTAGCACATTTCTTTCCATAGCAGCACCTTTTGGTACTCTGGTAAGCAATAAGATACCTTTGCTGTTGCTTGAAATGAAAAAGGAAGAAATTTTAAAAGAAGAGATATGTTGCCAAAGCACAAGTATCAGAACTTGAAAAGTGAATAGAGTAACAAATAAATACTCAATATAAATCTAATATCTAAATATTCTCACATCTCAAATATGATACATTAGATAAGTTTTCTGTTTAAAAAAATGCCTACCTAAATGAAATTACATTCTGACAACTTCCTTAAACAGATCTTCACCAATATATCAATAGCTAATGTTGTGATAACTCTCTTTCAAAATAATATTACAGAATTCCATCTTGATTAAATTTCAATTTATACACATGTGAACTCTTGTGCTGTTTACCCATATAGAAAAAGTGACCCACATTTATTCAAATTCTCTTTTATAGGTAAAACATCGAGGAATAGATATACTTCCACTATTAGATAAATACCCAGTTATAGGCTTTTTTACTGCTCTTATTAATTTTGACTTCACAGTCCTCAGTTACAAGATGCAGGATATACAATTATTCTATGCTAGTATTCTATTCAGAATGTAAAAATCACCTACCTGGTAGCTGTTCTTTCTAGTGAAAGCTGCCAAATTTAGTATAAGGGTGTGAGGTAGGTACTGATATAAAAATGAAACTTTCAAGCCTTTACATTCTCAAAGGAACCTTTATCTCAAGTTTTGTCTGAAACAAGATAGCATAAGAAACCAAATCTGATAACCACAGCTTTGTCTTACCATTTGTATGCAGTAATGGAACTTGAAGAACAATGGTAAGAAAAACGAAATGTCAAGATCTGGAGTTAGGAAACTGTGTACAAAAAGCTAGTCTTAAATCTGTATTATATAAATATTCCATTCATACTGGTTTCAAATGTATGCATTTAGAGTGCTGTGAGCTGAGTTCACATTTTTTAATTACTACTTGAAATACAGTTCCAAATATTTTACCTACTCCTCCCCCCAAAAAAAAGAAGTCGTATTTCCAGCTCTTATTTCAAATTAGAAGAGCTAGAGGGAAAAGTATTAGCTGTGGGGGTTTTTTTTAATTGTTAGTTGAATTCTCTGCCCCTCTAAATTGCAGGATATAGCAGCAAAAATGGAAAGAGGTAGGGAAGGTAAAAAATATTAGACCTGCATGCAGGTGCACCCTGCTTCACCCACCACCTGTACTGCGATGTTCTAATAGTCACAGACTCTTAGCTCTTCTAGAGTAAGCATCTTATTCCGATACACTATTCTTCTGGGAATACACTTCTCTAATCTGTAAAAAAAAATATTTCTAATCTCATTAGCTATAGGCAAGCACCTCCTTAGTTCAGGTAGATAAATGTTTGCAATCTTCAGAAAATCCTGCTAGATGAAGCCAACATTGAGTTAATTTTAATTTTTTTTTTTCTTTTTAAAAACAGGTGTGAATATTTCAGGTACCTAAATAGGTAGACAGCACTGTAGATCAATAGGATGATCTTCCTAGTGCCACAAACTCATTAGGCCATCACAAGACTCAGCCATTTGTATTGATATAAGAAAAGGTCTCACACTCCAAATATCAGCCACTCTAGGCACATCAAATCAGAACTCAGAAGGCAGCTGTCAGTCTAAAAGCTTAACAGAACAAGATGGGGAAAAGGTTCCAGAGGTTTTCATCCCTCACAGGGAATATTCCTCCTACTTTCATCTTCCATAATAAGCCAAATGACGACCCTTGGAGCTGTGGTCAGAAGTTGGGAAGACTCATTTATACAAAAGTGTCTCTGGCTTTAAATCTTGTTTCAGCTGTAACACTCAGTGAAACTGCCATACTGTACGAATTCAAAGTAACACAGAAACCAATAGCAAAATACTCTTTCTTTAAAAGTCCTTATGTATTTACCATTCAAGCATTTTAAGTGGAGATTCTGCAAGGAAATTTACAAAGCCTAATAGTATCAAATAATTCTTGTACTGCAGTTAGAAAATGAATGGAAAAAGCCCCAGTTGCTGGAATGCTACAAATTGTAAGAATAGGCCAATATTATATTCAATAAGCTGCTCTTATCTAAACATGACAATAGAAATTGAAGGTCACACATACAAGATGACGGTGTTTTGGAAAGTAACGACTTGAGAAAAAGGCTGAAATGCTACAAGAAAAAAAATAACTGAAAATTTGTTCCACATAAAATGCAGTGCTCACAAGCAGTAAGTCAATCTGTGGATTTCCAACTCAAATTACAATGCTGTTGTTTCAAACTTCATCTTAAAATATTCAGAGCCTGGAAAGATGAACCTCCAGCCTTGGATAAATGCACAGTGCTTTATTTTTGAGCTCTCTTGCTTTATGCACACTACCTGAAGTAGTTTATACCTGGATTTAAATATAACTTCAACATTAATACATCTTGTGCTATTTTGTCCTGTCTTGTCTAATGTAATCAACAGCATGGGTCTTTTATCATTGTCACTTTGTCTCCAGCATGCAGGAGCTGCTCAGCAAACAGGCTTCTGGAAACTTGCTTATTGTGTATCACCTCTGACTCTAGCTTCTCATAAAGCAGAGATTCAGTATAAATTTGCAAAGTTTTTTTATTTATATATCACCAAAAAAAGTCAAAATCCCCATTGAATTCATACTGCAATTTCCACACCTTCTGTGATTTACAGATTGAAGTAAGTTTGAAGAATGAGCTTAAGAGAGGTAACTAACACAAACAGCTTTGTTCATGTTGGTTAATGATTCTATTGCTATACATTCATCTATAGAAAGTTTATACACAAATATTATGGCACACTGTCACCACCGTAGAATACTAGAATAGAATCAGTTCCTTAGATTATGGACAAATAAATACACTAACAATGCACATCACGTTTCAAAGTCATCACTTAAACATTTCGGGTGAAATCCTGAGCCCACTTAAAGTCAATGGCAAAACTCCCACTGACTTCAGAAGAAGTCAGATCCTGTCCTTTCTTGCTGCCTATATTTATTTTTGTCAGCCATGTGACAAATTATTAATAAAAGCACAGGATATTACTTAGTCTCAGCAGAGATGGTAAGAACCACAAAAGAAGCTTTTCAAATACATTATACATGAATCAAGTTGTTATCTTTCGAACAATTTGTTCAATGAGTTGGCATTCAACCAGATAGAGAGATGGTCAAATACTGCAAAAGACTATTCTTGAATAATTTGTTTAATGAATAACAGCTACTTTGGGAGGATAATGTATTCTGTGAGTATATTTAGCAGTTTACAGCCAAAAGTGTTTTATCCAACATTAATTACTGTTGTTTTGTTTTGGGGAAACATAGAAGCACTGTAAGGTTTTGTTTGTTTTGCTTTGATCTTCTATCACTGTACAGTTGCCAGCACTCATGCTAGAGTACTCAATAACAGCCACCTGACTTTTGTTAAATTTGGTTTCACATTGCTTCAGCGTGTAGGATTTGTTAACTTTCATCTAAAGAATTGAAGTGACATTTTAACAGTCTGCGTATCACCTATTCAAGCAGTAAATTTTATAAGACTTAAAGAAAACACCAAACGAAAAAAAACCATAAGTTAGGAAAAAGCCTCCAGCTTCTAAGCAGCTTGAGTTTTAATAATATTGCCATGTTCATGCTTTCTTCAACAGCTGTCTATTAAGTCCATATTAGGATTTTCTAAAAATGTTGATTTTTTTAAAAAAAACTGCATTAACAAATTTACATAAACAGTTGTTGTGTTTCATTTCCAAACCTAGGAAAATTGACACAAAGGCATGGAAATATGCTGTGTGTAGTTTTAAGCACTGTTTCCTCCCTTAGGGAAAGTTTAAACAAATATTCACATCTCTAAGTCAGTCTATGTTGTTGGCAGTTCCTTAATATTATGGCATCCATGCCCTTGAGATCTCTTCTCCACTGGACACAGGCAAGAATGTTGTGATTCCCATAACTGAGACGTACCCCAAGATATTCATTGCAGCTTTCTTTCTGATCCTCACAGTTAGCCTTAATGCACTTTGCTTCTTACACAATGACTCTAACACATTGCATGAATACTACTCTCAAAACACAAAGACGCCATCAAAACCTTAAGGAAACTGCAGGGAAGTGTGAAAAAAAAAAAAAAAAACCAAAAGAGGAGTTTATACAGTTTGTTGTTCTGGTGTTTTTAAAGTAATTTGTGTGTAGCAGCAGGATAACCACATATAACGTGGTACTGGCATAATTTCTGTCACATTTGATATATGCAATACTTTCCAGGCTGAGGGTATACATCATATCCACTGGTCTCAGGCTGGAAATATAATATGTGCCCAATGAGAATGCTCATGGGTACATCAGCATTGGCCACAAATACTACTTTTTTAATAAAAGATAACTTGTGACTTGGAAACGTGACCTCTCACTGTTTTAGTAGAAAGTTTAGTCTACTGTGGAGTGTCTCCAAATGAGCAAGCCCACACGGAGGACCAGTGTCAATCTCACAGGTGCTGTCCCTGTCCCACCTGGGTGTGCAGCCGCTTCCTCGTAGCTGGGGAGAGGGAAACCAGGAGCTGCTGCCTTCCCTCACTAGAAAGTTACCTCATCCAGCTGTTCTCTAAATGAACCACAGAGTCACAGCCCATCATTACATCCCTACACCCTCCCTGCTGCGGCCGAAGATGATCCATCCTCCCTCTGCTCCTGGTAGGCAAGTTGTGGTTTCAGCTGTGACGTTCAGCACCACTGGGCATCTACAGCAAGAGCCTGGGAGGGAGGAGAGGAAGAAAACCATCAGCAGGTCATGAGCTGAGACGGTGTCTCACTTCTCCTGCCACTGCTCGGGTCAAATGAAGCTTGTGGCACAAAAAGTAGACTTCTAGCTGCAGAGCTGGGGTGGATCTCGCAATGCTACTCTGCAGCTGAAATTCTTTTTCAGGGTAAAACTACCTGGTATTTTTTCATAGCATTGATTCACCCTTTACTTTATTTATTTATTTATTTTTTAAACTATGATTTGTCTTTTTGTAATGAATTTGGGAAAAAAATCAAATCTGTATTCCTTGTACAAATGCATCTAATGCATTACGATATTTTTGAATATCTGTAAGCTTTAAAGGTTTTCAATAACCTAAGTGCAGGCATCACTTATTACCTTAAGTAACACAACTATTTTTGTTATTTTAGAAACTTCTTGCACTATACAACTTACAGTAGGTAATTTTTTCACTTTAAATAAATTTTCAAATTTATTGGCTCAATACCTTCTCTGCAAACGGAATCTAAAAATTTCAAATACAAAATATTATTCAGAGGCTTTTTAGATATTCTAAAGTAAAACTATTTTAAAATTGCTCTTGAGAAATGTTCATTATTGTGCAGTCTTCAATAATGGCAATTTATGGTCTTTTTTTTTCCTCACAGGCTCCTATCTCTTTCAATGTACTGATTAAATATAGAAAGTACTAAGCAGTGTGCAAAGTATTGTATTTTTAATGAAAATAGTCTTGATTTGTCATGTAGAAATAATTTTGAATAGTCTTGAATTTTTCACATAGAAAAAATAGTGACAAGCTAAATATTAGTTAAAATAGTCTTTATGAGTCTTAACTCCCTTTGTCTTAGTCACTAGAGTGCCCCTACCTTGTTTCCAAGATACACATTAAACCAGAATTTTCTGATTTTTATCCTTGAAAGGAACATAAAACTGTACATGTAACATGTTTCCATCACAATCCCCAGACTAAATGTCTTTTTTTGAAAGAAATTAGAAGAATTGTTCTTAGAAATATTATTTCTTGAAATAGCACATTTCTTTTGATAATTCAGATCAATATATATTGATATAAAATGAGCTCTTTTTTGGTGAATAAATCAACTGAAGTTACCCATGAAATAATAATTTAGAACAAAGATGGAAAAGTGATTAATTTTTTTATTTCCACAGATAACTTGTTTATGAACAAATTAACCAAATAAAGAGCAAAGCCTTGGAAAGGGGAAAATTACTGAGCAATTGACTAGAGAGAGGCAAAATAATTGAAATCACCTTAAATGTACTATTTTATTTAGTCCATTGAGTTGTATGCATATCTCATCTTCACAACTAGTCAGTCTAAATGATTTTGATATTTGACGGGAGAAACTGTTACTATCTTATTTTGAAAAAGAGTTTGAAATAAATAACCTCAAAGCAATGTCTGTCAAATTTCCTTTCCCCTCCTAAGTCTGAAGTGCCAATAATGTCATTACAAACTGTGGAAGCAGTGATCTGCCCTACAGACAGAAAGGACGGAAGAATTTGAACAGGTCCTCTTTTCTTGGTGCTAAATTATTGCTTTTTGTTTCCATACAGATATTTATTCTGAGAAGAGATGGGATAACATCTTGAGACAAAATGCAAGTTCTGGATTCAGGTTTTTGATGAACAGAGATTTGAGTAGTGCATTTCATAATTTAGAGATGACAGAACCTTTAAAATGCTTTGATATTTAGAGTGTTTATACTAGCAATAATTAAAATACATAAATTATGATTGCTTGAAGATCATATAGGATTATTTATATTATTTATAGATATTCCTTTGGATACTTAATGCATTCTGTAGTCTGTGAAACAACTGAGGCCTATATGGAATGCATTCAATAAATATATTGTTGTCCATGTTCCTAAAATCAGCATGAAGTTTAGGGTCATATTTTTTTCTTATGTGACCTTGTGTTTCATGTTCTACATAGTGAACATAGGTAGTTTTGCAACAGAATTCTCCCCTGGGGATTTGTCAAGAGTATGATCTGAATCATAAGTCAAAAATATATCAAATTAATTTTGTAATTTTCAGGGACAAAAAGACATTTTCATTTTCATTATGGAAATAGATGGAACAAGAAAAAATTAACAGAATCTGGTCATCAGACTTTCTGATTAAACTTGCCTTTTCTCTTGTGGTTGGACCCAACACCTCTCTCATTCTGGTTTTATTAGTGACTGGTCTGATCTGTGCAGGAATAAGAAAATTATAGAATTAAGGAATTCACACCTTTCAATGTAATATTTTATAAAAGTTTTAAATCTAACTACTATAAAGTGACTTTTCAAACCTGGTTTTTGTTCCATTAACTCAGTATAAAATTCCTACTTTACTTTAAGGGCACCCTGATTTTAATCTTCATTACATGTTAAAAAGTATGGATGCAAACAGCTTCATCTTCCTAGTTAGGTGAGCAGACTTGCTTTTTTAATGATCATTTAAATTTTTTAGCTTGCAATCAACAATAGAAGAAATTATTTATTTATCAGGCTGCTACAGAAAGCAGTTTTCAAGGGTTTTTTTCTGTGAATATTGAAAAATACCACAAGCTTAAAAAAATCTGAAAAGGGAGAAGAAAACCACAACACTCTATGGGACAGAGTGATACACCAGTAATAACAGTAAGAGAACATTCTCTCTGTTACAAGCAGAACTAATCATGTGCATTCCAGTTTATGAAAGTATCTTCAAGTGGTGCTTACAACTTTATTTTATCAACGATGCTGGTCAATACTTTATAGCTTCTCTGAGCTTATTTGCTCTGATCAAACTATGGAATATAAAAGTCTTCTACTAATTACATGCCTGAAGGCACATTAACAACGTAAGTGTCAAAGCTCTGCTGAAAATTCATTTTGCATTTTTAATAAAAACTGATAGCAAGGTTTTGAATGCATCTTACTGGAAAAAAGTAATTTTTGTTTCAGCAGCTTCTTTATGAAAAGAGTGTAGAAGCCCTGAAACCTCACAAACACAAGGGTATAAGCAATTTGTGTTCTGAAAACCAAGTACTAGAAATCTTCCTGTCAAACAATTCACAGTGAGCTTTTCCTAATAATTCTTGATGGTACCAAAAAAGAAATCAGTACTGGAAACCAACACTAAATTTTTTATCAAAACCATCAATTTCATAACTTCAAACAATCAAATATTCAAAATGTTCCTCTTAGCTGTATGGAACAAAACACAACTAGTACCAATTTGAAATTTGTAGATTTTTTCATCCCTTAAATCTCTCTCTTGGGTTTCTACAATATTCTTTTGGTATATCTCTTCTCCCCTCCTGTAGCAGCCAGTAATTTCCTTAACTGCACCAGGTGAAAACATGAAATAAATGCATTTTATGAATAGTCTGAAAACCTTTGTAGTGTAATAGGTTCCTGTGGAACTTGGACATCTGATGGTTAGCATATTGCAAAGATGTTTTGCCTTTTGCCATAGCTCTTATTTATTGTGATTGCCTATCAACTTGTGCTGTGTTTTCAGGGAATTGGGATTGTCGGGCTTCGCCATCAATGAAAAGCGAGCCTTGTGTCTCAAACTTAGCCTTTCCAGGGATGCCAGCTCCATTTTCCCTGCGAGCATGGAGCAGAGAAGCAGCCAAGGTGCTAGTCATTATACAGCCTGTGATGTTGCTCGCTGATCCAAGTGTACTACAGTAGGGGTCTATTGTTTCCATCATTTACCAAAGACGATCCTGAGAAATTAAGCCATGTTAGAGAAGAGGTCACATAAAACTAGTCAAATTTCGAGTTAGCTCTATCTGAACTACATTTGTAAATAATTAAATGACTGGAGTAAATCTGACATTTTAAATCAGAAGTACAGTCCTCTTGGATACACAGTAAGGCAAATCTTGATTTTCCTAGATTATGAATATTTTAGCAAGTTTTTCCATCAGGATTTGTTATCTGCATGTGGATGCATTACTCCCAAGTGACTTGAGATAATTTGTTTCTTTGACTTTAACAAGACTTTATTCTAAACATATTAATGTTAGTTTGAGAGGTAATCGCGTGACCTCTAAAGATGACAATTTATGAGTGACCTATGAAAATTATCAAGAACAGTAATTTACAAGAAGTTATGTTTTGTTTGCTTGTAACGGATGTCCAGGCAAGACCTTAGAATTGCTCTTATATCACACAGAAGAATAAACAGCTTAATTAACTTGCTCTGTGAACATTCCTGACAAAAGCAAGAAAATAAAAAAAAAAATTGAAAGAAAGAAAGAAATAAAAAGCTAGCAATAATGTGTACTACTTTCTATTCTGTGATGATTTTCTGACCCATCTGCCTCTGTAATGAACTTCAACAACAGTTTAACAGGTTTTTTTAAAATATTTACTCCTTTGTTCTAGAGGGAAAATAAAACTATTTTCAATTGTCTCTGCATCTTTAATTTTGAGAGATAGAATAAGAAAATGCAGAAAAGCAGTATGAAAAACAGCAGATGTTTTCTTATTTAAGAGTTATGTTCTAAAAATGTCCCTTAAGGGAATTGCCAGCTCTACTAGTTTTGTCAAGCACTGTCACAGAGCCAAAGTGCACCTCAACATGTCTAATCAGCCTGCAGCCTAGGAAACCGAGAAAATCACTTTACACTTTCCTTCCACAAATCTCCTCAGATGTGACAAAACAAAGGGGTGGGGGGTACAAAGTGGTGGGGGTGGTGAAGCCACAAGAAAAAACAAGATGATGACTTTCTCTTTAAGTCATCACACACACATGCTCTTTCTTCAGATAGCTTAAGAAAATTTCTAAATAAATGTATTTCATATTGTAGCAAACCCCAAAAATGTCAAGCCTGATAAAACTTTCAAAACATAAAATTGTATAGAAGAAACCATTTTGTAGCTTGCATGAAGAAAGCTGTACATGCAACATCCCTTCTCATGCAACACTCAGAGGAGGAACAGAGGGCCTAAAGACAGCGTAGTTTCCCCTTTGACTACAAAAAAAAAAAGAAAATCTGAATTCTCCTATTTAGCTATAAAAAAAATAACAAATACCAGTCATGATGACCCAAGATGTCCCCGTGGCTGATATTTTGCCAGAAGTGTGTACCTAAGTCACAGTTTTTGTTTAAAAAATTACAAACAAAACTGTTAAATAACAGTTCAGCTTTCCTGAGCATTGCCGAGAGGTTTATCATCAATCTTTTTCTTTCCCCGTTAGTTCAAAGTGTGGTATCAACGTATATAATTCGATTAACTTCAAATGATGAAGACTAAGATAAGAAGAAAATAGAAGTTGAGGTATTCAGGATCTAGAATATGGGTTTTCTTTCATCTGATTATGGGACTTTTTTGACATTGAGGATGAGAATATTAAGGAAAGGATTCCCTGTCTAGCAAAATGCAGTTGAGGCATTGTTCCATGCTTCCCACACCACTGACAATGTGTTTACTCAAGTGACTCAAGCTGACGGTGAACAAGAGGCAGTCAGATCATCTGCCTTGCAGTGCGACATAGCCAGCATGGCATACAGTGCCATTGGCTTTCATCTCTCATGAAAAATTGCTGAAAAATTACTAGGAAAATGCTAACACTTGTATTTCTGGCAAAATATTTGTGAAGAGAATATTAATGAAGGAAGCCACCGTGAAGAAACCACAAGTAGAAAGACTCATGGCACGAAATGAATTGGTTTTAATGAAGGGCTATAACTGAGGATCCCTGGTCAGGACAAGCAATAACATTGTCCTATGCAACATTTTCACAGGAAGGTTAAGTCCCCAATAGCACATTCTGCTCATGTCCCCATGCTGTGGTGTGATGTTCTGCAGCCTACTTTCTCAACTCATCTCAAAACATTTCTCTTCACACTCACCAAGCTTTAAATGCATATTTCTGTAGGAGTTGCACGTTGCAGTGATACATGACTTCAGTAAGACACACTTTCAGGTGTGTAAGTCACATTTTTCTCAATGCTGTTGCATATTCTGTGTGTTTTTACAGTAAACACCATACCATGAAAGTCGACATATTTGGTAATACTGTACAAAAGAGTTATTTGATCAGCTGATTAAGCAGCAGTTGGCATTTCTAATGCAGTTGTAGCCTAGAATATAATTATTGATTTATATAGTAAAACATATTTTACAAAATATTCCAACAAGCATGACATTTTATATGCAAAACAAACAGTGATAGAAAATAGTAAGAGTTGAATAAGACAACTGGATTTTAAATTCTACCCTGAGAAAAGAGTTTGCTGATATATCCATATAGATATTGAGCTATTCTGCTTAGTGAATTATTAATTTGCACTTTACAGAAAAACAGAGTATTTGCATAAGGCAACTAAGGGAGGGAAATTTAAGATAAAATTGAAGTATTTGGAAAATCTTCAATTATGTAATATTTATACTAAAATTCTTGTCTTCGTGTGGACTGAAATTTTAAATGCTTTTGATTTAGACACTGAAGTTCAGGAAGGAGATAATTTACTGAAAGAAATATTGTCAAATTTTAATCCTGTCTAGCTCTAAATTCCTGGCTTCTGTAGAATGCAGGAAATACCAATTAAATTCTCAATCTAGTAAATTTTAAGGGAACAAAATTTAAATAATTTAGGGTAAGCCTTCAAGTTCCCAATCTTCATTTCCATTTTAACTCTCAGTATTGTGAAGTTTTAATGTACCTCACAAAGCCTCTATCTTACAATTGCAAAATGGAAAAAATTAAAATCCTTGTCTCTTTTTTTTTGTGGAAGTATCATATTTGGGATGTAAAATGTTCTGACAATAACAACTCCATTAGGGTTTATTTGGGATAATAATTTTTTGACTAAAATGAGAAAATAAACATAGCATCTTACTTCTAATAACTCAGAAGTTCAATCCACACATTTCTCTGGCTATCCAAGCAAGTTTGGGGCAGAATATTATGAGGCAAACTTTGAATTAGGCTCTACACCTGTGTGAACGGCTGCACTGATGTTTCTGCCAGTTTGCATACTGCTAATGTTTTAGTTTCAGAACAAGAAGAGGGGGTTTTTTTATCAGTTATAACAATTATGTGCAGACTGAAAAAATAAAGATGACTATGACTGAATAGATCCATTTATATTTCCTAATTCTCCTGGTCTTCTTTTATTTAAAAACTGCTTATATAATTGAAGTTGGTTTTGGAATCACTGAAGTGAAATTACCACGGCAGCAGTTTGCAAAGGCCCTGAAACCAACAAAAAGGTTTTTCTGCACATATTAAAGCTCAAGGCAAGCAGTAGCAATAACAATCATATCTTCAAATTATGTGTTCAATCATCCTGTCTATCTAGTTTGGGAATAGCATCTCCATCTCTATTTTACACAGAAGCTTCCCTGGAGGTTCTGCCTGCTCTGTATAATTTTAGAGAAAATTAGACAAATCTTGAGTGTTATTCTGAACATGGGTCAATAGGACAACGACTCATCCCATTCAGCTGGCACTAGTTCATTAAGATACATCAGCTGGAAAAGTATACAAGAAGTATCTGTGTTTTAAACATTAATAGCAACACTACATAATTTAAATAAGAGAAAAGGGCTTAAAACACGCCAGATAAGTGGTTTACTGCAGCTATAAAATGCTCTGCAAGAACACTGAATATACTCTCAAATTGTTTATTTTAATTCAATTCCCCAGAAGATCCCTGGTGTCTGAATTTAACGATTGCTCATGTTCTGTTACATACTTTGCCCTTTTCTCTAAAAAACAGCGCTATAGAAACTGTAAACTCCAGGCTGTTGCTGACTGCTGGCCATGCGGGCACCTTCTTTGAGATAGGATGATGCTACACAAGCCAGGCTAAGCTTCAAACTGAGTGTATTTAGCAAAATGAAAAAAAAAAAATCAATAAATTTGGAGTACTTCCTAGGGCTAAATAGAGCAAAAGGTTCATTTTCTGGAATGTGTATTGTGTGAGGAGCCCAGGTGTTCAGTGCACAGGGCTGTTTCCACCACCGTCCACTCTGGGAAGGAGAGGGAAGGCAGCACTTGAGTCAGGCCCCTTCTACCTTCTGTCATTGAAGGATGCACAGAAACTGCTTCACTTCCCTGTGACTATCTCATCATCTTATCACAAGGTTCAGGACCAATGATGTGACCTCAAGGGATAGTTTATGCAGCCCACGAAAAAGGATGGATTGTGATGAAACCCGTACCTGGCTTCCCTGTTGACTGCACATTATGTTCTCTTGAAAGGTGGAATGAGATGGTCCATCTGCCTTTCCAAAGCTGCTGCATCCCGAGCCTGGTGCACCCTCCGGTAGCAGGGACAATTTAACCCTTTCCTATAAGTAGATACAGGCTGGGTCTGAAAATCTCACCAGATCTTATTACCAAGATTTGCCCATGTTTAAAAACAGCATATTTGGTAACATCTGTTTCATATATTTTCAATGGTGTATTACCTCCTGTCTGATTGAAGGTTTCTTAATTATTTGCTACACAATAACTCATTCCTTGCTTTTCAAGGTAGCTTTGGAACTAGGTTGGAAATAGTGGACAATGTAAAAGGTGTTTTAGAAGAAAATTACTTTTATCTTTGGCAATTTACCTTTGCTTGCTGTTAACATAATATTAGTGAAAATATGGGAGACATTCTTATTTCTGGAAATTATTGAAAGATAAGACTGTCTATATCTTCTAATAGTCAATTGCCTTCTCACGTATCACTGATCAAAACTTAACATAGATCGTTCATAATTTGGGGGTGTTTGCATTTATAAAAGGAAACCATTTAAAATCAGTTTTCCTACTTTATCAAAGCAGCTGCAGAACTACCAGAACAGAGAGTTGAGTGGAGGTGTCAGTCACAACAGCACTACAGTACTTTTGTTGAAAGCTCTTAAAATCTTCAGCTGTTGGAACTTATGGATGATTGATGCAGATTGCCCTAGGTGCAAGCTGATGTTCCTTAGCGATTATGAAGATGAGGATGGTGAAAACAAAACTCAGTTCCTGATTACTCCTTTGCTTTTCTTTCCCTGATAAATAATAGTCTACAATATTATTTTAGAGAGATCTCTGCAAAACAAAAATATGGGGAAGGGTTGTCATGGGGTGCTGTAAGTTAATTCTCAAAGGTCTTGCATCACTATAAAAGAAAATGACTTTACGTTGTAATCTTAATGAAAATTAGTTGGGTTTTAATAAATCATAGGCATTACTTTCATCTAGAAAACTCCTCTACATATATTTGTATTATATAATTCTATATAATCAAGGGTCACTGGAGGAATCTTTGTAGCATTTCCCCTCTAAAGTTCCTGTGCTCTGAGCATTTGAATTCATTATGACAGACATTATGTCAGTTCTTACAGTTCAAATGAAAATGGCATTTTCATTCAGTAAATAGATTTGGAGCTTTTTAATATTTTAATTTTTTTTATTTATTTCATTTTTAATATGACAGATATAAAAATTAACTTAGTAGCATGTAGGTAAATCTTTATGAGTATTTTTTTTAAAAAAATCACTTAACTGGAAAGCTTTTTTTAACAGAAATGGAAGCTGAGGATGTCTGACTTCTACAAGTGCACAAGTCAGTAGCAACATATACTTCAGGAAAACCACAATGTTTTCCTTTAACATCTTTAAATCATTGCCATTCCTGAAAAAAAGAACAAGACTTTTCTCCCACAGCAATGAGATCAGGCAACATTAAAAGGATCATTTGTGCTCCCAAAATACATAAAACTATTACAATATATCACTTTTTCAAATATTTCAGAAGCAATCATCTAATAGCATTCATATCTCTAAAAGATACAACTCCATCCTGGTCCCTTTTTATGTGTCATTCAGCTAGCTCTATTCTTACTGATTAAATTTTAGCGGAAAGAAACGCTAGGATAATTTTGCTATTAGCAGATTTTACTGCATTGTTTCAACTTGTTTCTCATAATGATAAAGATCATAACTTACAATCAAAGACATCCTTCACTATATTTGCAGAAGACATTAACAGTGTTGAATATTTTCTAGTAACACAGCCACACTATTGCTACTTTCATAAACATCTGTAGAAAGCAAAAAAGCAGTTTAAATTCTTGAAAAATATTTCCACTTTTTTATACTGTCATTTTTGAAAGATATGGAATATTTCTTCTCTTTTCTTTCCTTTCCATGTTGTACAAAAGTGACATACCAAACTGACAGGTTTGGGGATGGGCTTCTTCCCTGTCTTGAATGTTCCCATAGGTATTCCCTGCCTTGGAAACCTTCATCTTTGATAACATCCTTTTGCCAGACTGTTTGAAAGTATCTTGTCCTGATTTAAAGAAAAAAAGAAGCAAAAACCCCTCAAAAGTTCAATGAAATTTCTTTAACTTGTTTCAGGAGAGGTTAGGGCAGTGCTTTGCATTACCATTACAAGAGCTTTTCACTCAGCTTGCAAATCCAGTGACATTTTTCCCCAAGAAAGGAGTCAGGCCACAAGGCATTTCTCTAAGGAGTCTCAAACTCCTAAGCACAGCATCCACCTTTACAGTCTCCATAAAAAGTTGGAGGAAACCAGACCCTTCAAAAGACAGCAGCGAGCTCTGCTCGGTTCCTTTGAAGAATGAAGCTGCCCTGTGCTGGAATAGGTGACTCTGGGTGGGGCATCCTGTGGAGCCTGGTTCTTATCCTGAAGTCTAAGACTTGGCAAGACAGAGCCACAGATGCAGCTGTTTCTTGGTCCTTGACCCTCAGTATGCCCTTTAGCTGTTCCCTGTCTCCAGGCAGTGAAACTTTGTAACTTGAGGGTTTTCTCAACCATTTTTACCATTAAGTCTTTGGATGGTAATAGGAGAGCTAAAACACACGCTTGACTTACCCTTTTTTTTTTGCTTTTTTTCCTATTGGATCCAAATTAAAGACTAAAAAAATTGAGACAAACTCTGTTCTATCATAAAACTATTGTCCACCCTCCTATGGGTCAGAATACTTACCAGTTTGAATTACGAGAATATTTGTGCATGCCATAAGGCTCACACCAAGCAATACTCTTGAATCCTACAATCTTTGTTCTTTCACACTTGGATTATTACAGCTCTTTGGTTCTCTGCGGCAGGATCATGACATGACATTTAAACACACATAGTCTGCTTCTGGCATTTTAATTGGTTTAAAACTGTTGGTAGCATCTTTTACTGTATCAATTTATTGCTTCAGCGTTAGTCAACTGAAACCTTTGCCAGATGGCAATACAGCCCCTGAATACTGACAAGGAGAAAGAAAATATTTATATGATGCAAATGTTTGCTCATTCATTAAGTATTCATGAATTGTTTTTTAGAGTTCGTTTTTGTGGGTTTTTTCTCCCTTTTTCTTTCAGTTGCAATGCAAAAGGAACCTAAAGGTTTAAATTTACATCTCATGGTGGCATAATTATTAATAATCTAGCTCTCTATTATCTGCCTAAAAAATAGGGAAAAAATAATTCGAAAATTTGGCACAAATTTTTTTTACCTACACTGGATAGCAAGACCAGTGAAGTATTCTGAATGTTCCAGAAATCTTATTGTGTGGCTGCCATTCCTTCCCTCCCCCAGTGCCAAAAGAGCAACAGGGAAGAATAAATGGAGATGACCTTCTCGCTTCACTTCTAAGTATGGCCTTCTCCACAGAACTCTTTAATACTACTACCCAAAACCAGGGAGCACTAAAATTTGATGCTTAAATATGTTATCTCAGGAAATTTGCTCCCTCCACTATTGACAGGTCCTTCAGGACTCGCATCTAGCTCTATTTATAATCACAACACCATCTATAATGTTCAGAAATCACTTGAGCTATCTGCCAAACCCCTGCATTTCTCCCTATTTCTGGTAAAAGTAGCAAGAGAATTAAATACACAGACAGGAAAGGAATTTGGGACATGCTATGACTTACATTGATCATAGCTGAAACTACCTTTGTTGGTCCAGTAATTTCCTGTTTGACCAAAAATTTTCTGGCTGCCTTACTAAAAAAATCTATCCCTTACTGGGATAACTTGAAAAAACAGTCTGGATTCAGACATCCTCCTGGCTCTGAACATTTGAAACTCATGGCTTTTTGCTGCAGCTATTTGCTAATCACAGCATGTCAGACCTACAATACTTGGCAAAATGTACCGTTATTTTTCTGATCCTCAGTCTTGACTAAGCTTCCTCAGAAAGTCCAACCCTATGAACTAAACTAATAACCTCCTGACTAGGAAGTTCCCATTCTCTCTGGAGCATGGCCTTTGGGTTTCAAACCCTTCAGTAGATTAAGAGTGGGATTGCACAGATAGATCTGCCTCTAAAGCTTGCTTGTCTCACCTGTCACTTATTGCACAATATACATTGCTTTGTAATGCTCTCAGTTGACTGTTCTTGCCAGGACGTTTTAAGCACATGGTTATTTCATGGTGTCAGTTCTTAAATCCTTCTACTCAAGTAATTTTAAAAAAATAGATATAAAATAAATTATATAAATATTAATAAAGTTAAGTAATTAATTTAATTAATTATTTTAATTTAATTCATTACTTAAATTTGAGTAATGAATTTTGCACAGTCTTCATGGTGCAATAGGTATAACCTCCTGTGCCACTGGGTTCTGGCCATCCTGAGCACCTGATCCTCTTTAGTGCCTTGCTGGATTGCCTGGAACCTCCCAAATGCAAAGGTAATGTAGCATGTGGATGGACTTTCTCTCTTGTTGCACAGTGCCACCTGTGCTGTGCTCAGGAAGGTGTACACTGTGTTGAGCGGCTGCCACTGGCAGTAACATTCCTAGGCAGAGCTTGATTTTCACATCACGGGCTGGAATCTAAATAAAGCACACTTTGATCATGAGGATGCAGTCAGCAGTGGCTTCTTCATGGTATCAATACCTTGGATCCAGGCTCTAACATTCAATTTGTGCCAAAAGATGTGCCAATGAATGTTCATTTCCAAAATCCCACTGGGAGCAGCTCATTCTCTCTGAGTACGTGCTACTTCTGCATGCCACACTCTGCTGGTGCTCCACTGGAAAGCACTGCAAGGTGCTGGGTTTTTCTCCCGTGCTCTCCTGCTGTGGCCTTTGCTTTATGGAGCACCAAAATTCTTTAAATCAGGCTCATTTGTGGTTTCTAATTACTTGTTTAAGAGGCTCTGTCCAAACCAATCCTACAAACTCTGTTTTTCAAAAGAACCTAGAGTTGACCATCTTTTTACATTGCCAATTTTCTTTTGAATTACTTGCTCTAGGAATATGCTTGAAGGCTCTCAGGCTCCAAACCCAAATCAGAGATCAAAGCTAGATGGCTGTTTGGTTTTAACAGGCCCAATAAATCTCATTATTTGTGGAGAAGTTGTCATAATTTGCTGGACTGCATCTTAGCATGTAAAGATACTGCCACCACCGATACTCAAAGATGCGTCTTATCTGGTACCTCAGCAAGTATTTGGGGTGGATATATTTCTGCTTCATCACATTGCCGCTTTTCTATCTAGCTAGGTATTCTATCTTTACTATCTACACCAATGCATTCTGCTTTCCGAAGATGACACTGTAGAGACATGAAAATCAAGACATTCAAAGCCTAACTTTGAGATTCACGAAGACCCAATCACTCAAGTTGTATTACCAAAGGAAAACCTTGGATTTGATAGCACCTGCTTCTAAAGATACTATGAACTATAAAGTTCCTATGATAGATATGAACTATAAACATGTCACACATTTGAAAAGACTACAAAGCCAATCACACTCTGCTGAATTTCTTCAGCGATACGAATGGATATGTTCTTCGGCACACCTGAATCTAAGCAAAAAAAAAAAAAAAGACAAGACAACAATTTTAGCAGAGTTGAATGAAAAGTATTAGCAAGATAGATCTGTATTAATTCTTTTTCTGTTTACACTTGTCAAGTATTTAGTAGGGAATCAGCATTTAACATTTGCTTTAGGAATTCATGGGTAAACTATTTGGAGAGTATTCTGAAATTCTCACTACACTTGGTCTGTGCCTTGGAATGAGCATATTCTTGGGGCTGGAATTCATATGAATTGACTATCAGCTGATTTAATCTTGTAATGATATTTCTGGCTATATTAATTTATAACATCTGGTTACTGGGTGTTATAATTGTAGTTAATCAACTGACCAAGTTTGGTTTGGTAACTGTATTGTCTGATATAAGTCAGTTCAACAAAAACTGGAGTAGGGCTGTTTCTTTTCATGTTTATTTGTTCTTCTTTATGTGGGAGGTTCTTTCAAAACAGTAATACAAATCCAGAGACTTAAAATAGAACAGTTACAATTCTTGAGAAGTCTAAACTCTGTCGCTTGTCCAAACTAAAACTGAAAAATCAGATTTTCTTAAATTTTGAGTTTTGTAATATCTCAGTTTTAATATTTGTGAGTTGCTTGCAAAAGTTGATCAATTTAAAAAAAAAACAACCAAACAAATAACAAACCCAGAAAAAATGGCACTCTGTCTGTTTTATAATCATGCTGACTACAATGACAATACTAATTTTAAAAAATTATCAGCTTTTTTGACATGTCAGGCTTTATTCCTGCCACTTTTATCTCCATTTTTCCTCATCCTCCACTTTCTGCCTCCTTATGAGATTGCTTAGAAAAATAACTCATACATTAAATAGAAAAAATGTTACCTTTTTTCTTATCTTTAATAACCAGAGAAAGTTCTTGCATCCACAGTTCCTGAGTCCAGAAAGTTTTAGTTTTCGTCCTTGAAAATTTTGTATTCCCAATGGCCTGAGTTCTATCACCATCCTGAGCTTCTATTGCTTCAGTCTGACTTTGTTAAACACTGCCTTGCTTAGTAAGGATCTCCTACACCAGCAGTCATCTCTTCATGCACTGCACTCTGGGTAACAAAAAAATGCTTGTAAAGATAGTCTTGTAAAACTGACTAAAAAACCCCCACGACACTCTCGCACTTGTCAACCTAAAATGCCTCTTTGTAAAGGAAATTATTTCCTGAGGTGCTTCATTCAGCCAGCATCACGTGCTTTTCAGGCAGGGTTTCCATAATCCCGGCACCTCTGCACTTCCCTTCTAAGTTCTGAGGGAATTGATGGAAGTTGTGAGTGCTTTCACAGAAATAAGATGAGAGACTAAAAAGCTGATTCTTCCTCTCTAATGCTGACCTTGAAAAAAAAACAACTTTAAGAGAATAAATAGCAGGTGTAAAGTACATTCAAAATTTGGGGCTTTTTGAGCTTTTCTTAACTTCTACCCCTGTGAAAATAAAATAAACAGACTGTTGGAGAAATACTAAGTTGAGTTTATTCATTTAGAAAATACTACAAAATTATTGTTGTTCAGAAAATACTTGTCACTTGAAAAAGTCTGTTTCATCAATGACAAACTCAGATTTTTCACTTCTGTTTTAATAACCCTACTGATACGATTATGTGTACAGCTCCCAGGGACATGAACACCAATAAAGAAAAGCAGGATTCACCTGAATCTTGCCTTGAGCATGCACATTTTGGAAAGGAAAAGTACAGGTGCCCACCTCATTCTTCATATTTTGGCAGGATGAGTAAGAATTACAACTACAGAAAAGTCAAGTGCCATAATGTAAACTTCAAATTCACACTGCAATCTAAATGGAAGCATTCAGGAATGCAGCCTCAAAGCTGCATGCACCTTCTGCGTAAATCAAAAGGGGGACCACGGGGACTTCTGAAATTCAGTGTAGCTGGTCTGAATGCTAATGATTTGTCAAAATAACTCACTAGTAATTCAGCTTCCCCCTGGTTCAAGCATTTGGAATGGATGCTGGTTTTTTCCCAGCATGGAAGAGAACAGAAGGTTTTGTGTATTATGACAAGATAAAAATATAAACACACATAAGATCACAGTAGAAAAGTATGAAAATACAAATACTTTCACAGTTTTTCTGATAACTGGAAACAATTTGGATTTTTTTTTAAACTTCCAATATAATAATAAAAAATTAGCATTTAATTGCCACAGTAATGAATAAAACCACATTTATTATTAGTCAAGTATTTGGAAGATTTTTAAGTGCTGATTAAAAAGTCTAATTTGAATTTTAATTTTAATCACAATTTTTGAACTTTTAAAATTTCCCTGTCGAATGTTTGCATCTGGATAAATGAAAGTTAAAGAAAAAACACACTTCTCTGATTTGCATAGTTGATGAAAATTGCATAGCTTATTTTCAGTTATCTTCCTTCAAAATGCAAATAATAAAAAAAAAAAAAATATTTTTCAGGAACACATAACACAACAGTATAAATTGATATAAATATATATACTAAGTTTAATTTTATGAACTAGGAATATGGAAGGAAGTATCCTCCTACCTCTTATTTGCAGTAACTTATAGTACAAATATTACAGATATATCTACATTATATTGTCTCATCAGGCTAAGTTCATGCCATACTGAACAATATGCAAGCTAATTTTCTAAATATCATGCAAAATTATTTGGAATGTATGGTTTTGTTTTCTTTCTTTTTTTCCTCCCTTCTCTGAATATCTAGATGTAGATTAAAAGATGAAGGGATTTTTTCCATTTTATATTTAAGATATCAGATCCCCTTAAAGTAATTTGAAAAATAATTTCTATTTTAAATTAACATCATTCATATATTTTTGCTGCTAGTTCCAATAATTGCTAGGCTGGCATCTTAGTATTGGGGTATCCAGTTAGTCTCCTGATCAGTGTAGCTTTTACCAATTTACCTAGGCGTGATGTGTTAGAATCTTAAATGTTACTGCAATATAACAAGAGTGATATTCTTGCACAGCCAAAACTTTGGTTGCAACTCACTGGGGAAAAACAGAAACAGTTGCTTTACATAAAGACCAGGAAATACTGTAAATCACACATAGAGCACATATATATTCTGTAACATCAGAACCAAACCTCTGTCAACTTATAATCAGTCAAAATGTACAAAACAGGATGACCAGGAAAATATATGTTGTTATAATAGAAATACCACAATGTACAGGTTGGCGCAGTTTTGCTATCAAAATTAAACAGAGTAGTACAAAACCACTACCACATTCATGGCATCTCAGCTATACTTATGCTCATTTAAAGGAATGGAAAGCTAGGTATTTATTTTGTCTTCAGGAAAAAACAAGATTCTTGTGGCAAACAGAATTCTTGTAGTCACTTTTCCTGAAAAAAACATGGAGGGGGGATGTGTGTTCTTTCTTCTGGTTCTTTTGTTGTGTTGTTGTTTGATTGACTGATTGATCAATTGATTTTAAGGAAAATCCCTCATACTGAAGTGGAGGTTTGGACTCTTCTCACAGTGATAAAAAACCTACCAGCTAGTACTCTTGCTAGTGTTTTTTTAACTCCTGTTAGCACTTGCCCTGATCTTTACTTTTTCATGCATCTGATTAAATAGTTTTTCTTCAGTTCACCTACCTTCATTTACTTTCAACTTTAATATTTGCTAAATTCAATGATGCTGGTCAAGGTATGTTCCATAGATTTTTGCAGTGTTTAACAAAGAATTTATTTTTATTATCTTTTCTATTATTATTAACACATTTTACAATGTGTGTTTTAGATAAGCTAGTTTAGAGGTCTTTAGAAATATCTAGATGCGCTTGACATAGAAATCTTCAGTGGTCAAATCTTCAGACAGTGCTGGTACAGATGCCTCACTTTATCAACTATAATTCTATAGCTCTGCCAATTTTATTTGATATCCAGCTCCAGAATGCCAAGATAGTGTAGCTGTTGCTAATGCCTGCAAATACATTCCTGTCTTCTCCTGACAAATTGCTGGAAAAATATGTCCATGTCCCTTCAGAGTAGCAGCCAGAAATGGTGCTCACTCTTTCTCCATCCAAAGGTTCATTTGACTTATTATTTCAAACCAGGCATAATAAACTTTCCAAGGAGATTTTTCTTCAAAGCCTACTGCTCTCTGACTTGGTCAATTGAACAAATCATCTGTGTAAACATTTGTCTTGTGTTACCATACCAAGAAAACTGATGCTGGATTCCACACTCACAGAGAGCACTGTCATTCTTTTCCGTACCAGACTTTTTATTCATTGAGAAAGATAGAATTATGTTGTTAAGGATAAAGTGCGTTATTTACGTTATAGTTACAATTCTTCCACACACAGCAACTTTGCTAGCTAAGGTAAACAGAAAAATTTCTGTTCATCCATATCCCTTAGAAGAATGCTACATATTATGACACCAAAGAAGAAAAATGCTACTACATGACGGGTTTTAGTTAGCTAGGTAATTTGTTGCTTCTGTACCTAAATTTTGTCTTCCACTCCATGTGCTCACTTACTCCATGCTACCATCTGACTCTACAACCAGCAATCCCATGTCAGATTATGTAGAAAAGCAGGGATATACCTCCAAAAATATATCTGTGGGTAGACTTCAAAACAGCAGATGAAATGGTAATTAAAGCTTTTCCTATCACATTACAATCAGATTCGCTTTACATTTCTGAGTGAACCTCGAGGCTTTCCTTCCAAAGGCAATCATACACAAACAAAATTGTAGAAGAGCTGCCATTTACAAAATTAGTTTCATCCACCATAAATTTTCAACCCTTACAACAATACCCCCCCATTACACATGTATTTGGCTTTCAAAACAGCTGTATAGAACTTCCGTAACAGGTTTTTTTCCAAAAAAAAAAAAAATTTTAACTCTTAGTTTTTTAAGGCAAAAAGCTTGTTTACTTCTCTACCATAGTAATTAAAAGCTGTGTTTTGTTGTCATATTAACAAAAAAATATTTTTTTTTAGTTCTCCTTGAGTCCCTGTGAATTGATAAGCAATTCATCAACATAGTAAAACATATTTCCTTAGGAGAATCATTTCTTCTCAAACATTTTGTAAAATGTTTCATTTTGCTCCATGTAGTGATTAGGGAAATCTTACTTTAATTGCAGATTTAATTTAGTACTTCCCTTTGTTAGTTTTCATCTGCTAATTTTTCTTATATTTGCTAGTTTTTGCTTCCCATTCCCCAGATATTGAGAGTCAATGATACAGTGATGATATCAGTCCCAGAAAATCCATATCTCTAAAATCCCACTTCAACCTATGAATTCCTACTGTGGGTGAAAAAGTGTTTGAAGTTTCCACATACTTCCTGGGCAACCTTGTATCCCTTTCAAAAATATGGAAGTGTGCAAGTGCCATCCAAATGAATTTGTTTGGGAAAACTTCGTGGGTTTGTTCTTTTAAGAATTAAAAAATGTATATAGCAGCATTTTAACACAACATTCTTGATGTCTGTATCAGTTAATCTATTGAAATAGATCTAAATCTAAGATCAGTGGGCAAATTCTACAATTAATCTGATTAAATTTTCAAAAGCTTCTCCTCTTCTTATTAATTGCATATATATTTCATTCAGAAAAGGAACATAAGCTCCAGACCTGTTCAGGTGCTTCTAAGTGTGTTTATTTCCTTGAGATAGCCATATCAATAATTTATTTTAATCCGAGTGACACTGCCTGTTAAAGTAAAGCCTTTACTTTGCATCTTTGAAGGGTGTTAGCACAATTTAGTTTGTTTTAGCTGTTATAAGAGATTCTAGTGAAACTGATGATTCCCTATTTGGAAAACCTTAGGATATATTAGATTTGCACACAACAAAAACTTCACAATCCTCATCTATTCTTGAAAGCAGAGCCTCAAGAAATGTTATGAGACAGATTGCAGTGTTGAAAAGCTAAAAATATTTTTCTGAAAAATATGAAATTAAATTTTTAAAAAAAGTTATGTGAAGGAAGATTTGACGTGTATAATCCATTACAGATAAAGCAGTCACATGGATAGATACCCCCACAACTCACAAAATAGGTCCCTAAGGATGAGTCTTTAACAATGATGTTATACTTTGAAATAGATAATTCCTACTTAGATATTTTTACACTCATACTTCTCCCATATATGGTGGATTAACACAAATTAATTTTTACACTAATGTATCTATCACACTAGAATGTCTTATTAAGCTTTTCCAGCTTTAGACAATTTACAAAACTAGTAAAAGCATTGCCATAGTAATTATACTGGATTTTACAGTATAAAGTGCTAATGTGGCAATTTTGCCTACAGAAATTTATGACAAGCATTTTAACCAAAAATAAAAATATTCACTAAAGAAATTATGATGAATTAGAATATTTTACCAATGAAAATTTTATTTGAGCAGAATATCCTGAATATAATTTGAATTGTGTTTGTAAGGAGCAACTTTGTAGTCAATGTTCACACCGAAATGTGAAGACAGTATAGCTGTTTTGCACAAAGTTGTAGCTTTTACATCTTCATTGTAGTCCTCTAGTTCCAAATCTTTTACACTAAACAGAGCAATTTCTGATATATGAAATTCATGAAATTTAAATTATCAGAGTTTCTAGAAAGTAAATATCACTTTTGTATTGGAATTAAAATGAAAATTATGTACAACTGTCATTTGAAGTCAATGAAGCCTCTATATTCTTGACTCTAGCTTTTCTACTGCTTCTTACTTTTCTTTCAAAAAGGCTGACACAAATACAGAACAGAAACACACTCACAGGAGACATCAGAACTTTTCATTGGCATTAATTTACTACATAAGTCAATTAACCAGTTTCAGCTAAAATAACAATTTGAACCAAAAGAATAGAAAAGACTGTTAGGAGACAGGGAGATGATTAAGTCATTAACACTCTTGGATAGAAAGAAAAAGCTAAATATTGATTTTAGAACACTGACAGTTTAGTTGGATATTAGGCATGAGGAAATTTGTTGTATGTCAGAAAACTAATACGTCTGCTGAGTCTGTGATTTGTAATTTCTTAATCTTTTTTAGATTTATGACTCCAGAGTCAACTTCTGAAGGTAATTTGTTGGTTTCCCTTAGGAGTCAGGACTAAGGGAATGGAGGAGGAGTGGTTTGCTAAGGAATGTTACTGATTACGAAATGCTTTCTTTTTTCCCTTTACTTACCTTGAGCAAGTGTTTTCTGCTACTTCACGGTTGAATGCTTTTCTCACACAATTTGTGGTACAACATTTGATTCCTTTGGTAAAATTAATTTCATTCTGTTTGGATGTAGGCTACCTGTTCAAAATCTTTGCCATTTATTGCACTGTTATTGGAGTTTAATTGATAATATTAATTTTTTTGTTTTGGCAAGAACTCTTGCCATGTCAGAAACACAGATGACAGAAGACTAGAGAGTGGGAACAAATGTCTTAACGTTAAGTCTTCTAGCATTGATTAAAAGAGCCTAATTATTTTCCATACAGATTTCAATAAACAGGGATTATGACAATGACACATATTTAATCAGTTTATATCTGAAATATAATTTAATAACTTCATGTACCTTACTACTTAACCGTTTATAGCACATGATTTAGTTTGTATAAAGCCAAGCTTTGAGTTTTTAAAAAATTTTCTTTAACAATTTAGATCTAAATTATCAGCAGCTAAAATTCCCTTCCCCTTGGCTATCCTGCTTACCACAAGTACAAAGATTTTATTTGCTTTATCATGTTTAAAATGTAGATAGTCATAATAAGCATATGCTAAGTGCTTACCTTACTTGAGATTAGACCAACTTTTTATCACTCTCTTGATTTGTGACACCAGTTACCTTTTTGATCTTCATTATTCTTTATTAATGCTTCAAACCTGTGTGTTCAATGACTGAGCATACAGTTCAGTCTAAAATCAACTCAGGGTTTTGGTGACACAATCAGGGAATAAAACAGAAAATAAGAAAAGACCATTTAGGGGAGTTAGAGAGTTAAAGACTTAGCCTGTGTTTCAAGTCCACATTAATAGTTCAACCAGGAATGTAAATGAAGGACATGAAAAATTAATGCAACACTGGAACAGAACAACACTATGGGACACAACAGAGAAATAGCTTAACTATGTATGAAAAAAAAAGAATATAGATGGGGTTTTGCTATCAACTGAAGAAAAACAGAAGTCCAGTCATACTATATTACACTCACAGTGATTTAAAGATTTTTTTTTTAAAGTCTAAGACCGAAATATTCCTTAAAGATCTGGAATGGCTAATATACCTACAATACAGAAGGTCAGGTTCCACTGCCAAAGAGACTAAATTTTCCACATACATCCCTTACCATTTTTAAACTCTTCTTTCCAAATTGTCATGAGAAGCAAAGGTGGCACTGATAACATTTAGACACATGTTTTAGATATGAAGAGACATATGGTGACCGTCTGTCATCCAGCAGTTGTCTAAAGAATGCCTTGGAAACTAGAAAAAGGTGATGTAGGGTTTTGTTGAAAAAGAACACAGTAATATCTTCCTAGAAGCTCAAAAATTACCAAAATAATAAAATGAAAAATTAATGAACAGCAATACTGCTGTTTACTTTAAGAATTACTTTGACCTTATACAGTATAAGTTAATGAATTTCTGGAATAAAATAGCAAATTAAAGTTTTAGCAGATAGGCATCTGGTACAGCAGTCTTTTCAGCTCCAGCTAGTCTCTGCATCCTTCTGAAAAACTTCCGTTTTCAAAATTGTGTGTTGCTTTGTGTTGATATCCATTATGTTTGTTTCTCACACCATTAAACACACATTTAAGACAATAAGCACATCCTATAAGCATTGCAACCTGTTATCATCTACACAAAAATAACTTCTTGATGGTTTTGGTACATTTTCAGATTGCTGTCAACTTGAACAATATTATATAACAGCATGTGGTTTTATTGCACATATAAGATAAGAAAGCAGAGTACAATACATTTTCAATTAAAAGAGGAAGAAAAATAAGTTAGGTGTAGTGAGGCACTTGTGTTTGCCATCAACAAAACATACTGCTAAATTTAACACCTTTGAAAAAGGGAGAGCAAACCTTGTTTGTCAAGTCCTTCTTTACTAAAGAGTGCTACAAACCTTAAAAATATCTCGGAGAGCAAATAAGAAAATAGCATATTCAGACACATTTTCCAGGAGACAATTCTTTTTCCTCATCCTCCCCCCCCAACATCCCTTTTTCCTTCTTAGAAATCAAATATTACGCTGGGCAATTTTACTCAATTAAAGACAATATACAAGAGTTTATAAAGATATATTTGCTGGTAATATTGTAATGACACAGGGTAAAAAAAAGACAACATTTTTTTTTAAAGATCTAACCTGAAGAGAAGGGAATGTCATGTTAAAGTAAGGAAATGAAACATACTTCAGTCTTTATTCTGTCTTGTCTATTTTTCCCTGTTTCAATGTTGTAAAGCAGTTCAACATCCTTTGGACCAGAATTGTTCTATAAAAAACAAGTTCTCCACTGCTCTGAGAGAAACAAAGTAATACATTCCAAAAAACTTCAATAGCAAAAAGCATCTGAAATAAGGTAATTTCACTGAAATGTATTTTAACAGAAGTGTGTTTATAATCCCCAGCTACGCTGCCTCTTGAGGCTGCAGCACACATTTCAGGTCGTCCCTTATACTAACCTTGTACAGACTGACATTTTGCAGCAGAAGCTGATTGCATAACTTTGTAGGACTCTTATGAATGCTACACTACCCTCACATAATTCCTTGGGCCAAAGAACTGCTTAGAAGTTACTGTGCTTAATTCTTTTCCTTTCTTTATCCATTTGGGAAATGATTCTCCTAGTTGGTCACCACTTAGAGTGCTATGTAAACTTCACTCTCTCTCTGATTTGGTGCTGAGAGCCCACAGAGAGTATATGTTTTATGGCTGTATTTGTGGTTGTAAAAAAACAATACCTGGGAAAATACTATTATATGGTAAATATGGCACCTTCATCCATCATTTGTACAAGAGAAGAGATGGATGGATAAATAAATCCTTTTAGAGATGGAATCCATAGATGCTGCTTATCCATATAAAAATGTGCACAGCCAGTATCAGAATTTCTTCCACTGCACCACATCTGATACAAATGCTCATTTCAACCATCACAAGGGTTTTTCTTCAAAACAGCGTAAAATCCAATGTGCTAAGAAACAAGTAGTGTAGTGAAAGCAAATGAACTGTTAAAATGCACAGACAATTACTGCTTCAGGCTAAAAGGGAGATCATTGGCCAGATACTTGAAAGGAAGCACACTTTGTGATTACTCATTGCATACTTTGACTATTCGGATGTCTAAAGCTAACAGTCTCTCAACTGTATTTAAATGGGGATCCAAAGTCTGCCTTTGCACAGGAAAGCAAGTTGGGAAAAAGCTGAACACCTTCATCATGCTTTTAATTTCTGCAGGTAATAAACAAACCAACCAGCAAACACCTGATTTCACACTTTCACCTGATACCACTTTCATCTGAGTTTAATGTACAGTTGTGTTTAAGAATTCTTATCCCCCACCCAAATATGTTTCTCTAACAACTGACAGATAGAACTTTCTAATGTTAGACATAATTCTAAACAAAATCCTTGTGTCCACATTTGTTAAACGTGCAGAGTGAACTGTTCTGTATCCTGTTCTAGGGTAATTCTTACACACAAAATATAAATGAAGTTAAAATACTTCATTTAGAAATACTTCATTCAGAAGGGTCTCAGAACGCACAGAATGCAAAATGTATCATGCATACAGTTAATTTCTGTAATAATTCACCTTCATGGAAGGTGATTGATTAACAAAAAGTGTATATAAATAGACGCCATCTTTTAAAATTATCTCTGCGTACGTTACGCAAAAGTTAAAACTTCCTAAATACAAACAGAGTTATCTCAAATGTTTACATCAGGTATGTTTTGTATCAAAAGTATTTTATAATAAAAAGAAGGGTATGGGAAGGAAAATGTGCCATGGATCTACCTAAAGTGGGATCTACTTTAAAACATCTACCCAATTCAGATGATACGTGAGTTTTTATTAAAGCCTTCAAGAGCAAATAAATTTTCTGAAACCTACAAATCCAGGCTCTGAAATTCAAGGATGTTTTGAAATTAATTAGATCAGCTTGAAGTGAAAGGAGATGACTGGTAGTAATTAGCAGATATTTCTGGGTAGCTCAAGACACAACAAGAATTGTACTTTCTAATTAACATTTTTGAGATTTTTTTCTTGGATTATTTCCCACCAGCACAGCTTTCTTATACATCTGAAACCAATTTGCAAATGTCACTAATTTAAAAACATACTTTTATTACAATGACATTTTTACTATGAAAAATTAGGATGAAAAATACTCATTTCCTAGAGTTTCATTCACTATCTGTACAGAACACTAGGCCTTTATTACAAATTTATTTCTTCTACTTCTGAAGTGCTCTTTGATTTTTGTTTTGGAAAGTTTGTCTAGAACTGTGTTATAGTGAGGAAACAAATCTAAATCTTGTTATAGATATACAGATTATACAAGTTATGTTTTGAAATATATTGTAACAACACACTATTGTATTCTGTGGATTTTCTGTAATTCTTTGATCCTATTAGATGAAATTATTTTAGGCATTTACTTAGAGATATTCACACGGAGTTTTTCACTCCTAAATAGTTGGAATCCATAGGAAAAAAAACCCCACTACTATACAGAATCATAGTAGGCTTGACAGCTTAAACATACATATTGTAATAGCGCATAGTATTATTTTGAAAGAGCAGAAACAAGACATCATGTTTTCAGTCCTAGAGTCCTAGTGTTGGAATTTTTTTATTATAATGATGTTTTCAGCTGCAGAGTATTTTGCATAGAAAAAGTTGTGTTCAGTTACTTTGGTTTCTAAGCTATACTAGTGAAGGAAATACTTGTGTTAATTTTGAAGACCTTTGCCTACATCTTTACTGACAGCCACCACAGGCACCATATGGGAGCACAGACCATGGTCTGTAGCTGTGCACTTGGGCTGAGCAGGAAAGCTGATAGAGCACAAAGAATTGTACTTGTCTGTCCACTCATTCAGCTTTTTCCTTACCTTCCACTATTCACAGACAGCACCAGTACAGGTCACTGACAAACACCATTGATCGCCAAGGAATTGAAAAGATGAGATGGCAACAGACTCTGGCTTTGCAATGATATACAAAGCAAGACCAAAGAGAAGAGAACCACTGGAAATAAAAAACTGTGAATTCTGAAACCTGGTATGGGACTTGTTAAGAGAGCTTCTTGTAGTGTTGTACTTTCCTGCACCACCTGCACTGCAAGTCCCCAGCTCCCTTGATAGGTCTGAGCAAATAAGCACATAAGGACATACCACAGACTCCTCCAAAGGGATACTTCACAGAAAATTGCTCCTCATTTGATGATAATAACTTTTTGGTGCTGGGGAAATATTGACTTTCATTCCCTTCTCAAACAGACGATCACAAACCTCCAAGTTCACAAAATAGGTTGAGAATATTGCCCACTATTAGCTAACTGAAGGCAGCAGCAGTTCAGGTTTCCCAGAATCATTAGCAATTCAGTTTCTCACACAATGCAGGGGTGAGGGGTGAAAAATGAGTCTGAACTTTAATTACTGGTTTCAAGAATATGTATTTGAGAATAGGTGGGAAATGTCTATTTAGTTGCTGACTGCAGCTGCACTTCTCTGAACAGAGCAGGAGGAAGAGAGAGAAGAGAATGGAAGATATTCCTGTCAATACAAAGAGTTAACAGGAGAATGAGAACAGATGAGAAGGAAGAAGTAAAGCCTACCTCCAGAGGAGCTGAGCTGCTGAGCTGCTGCCAGCTCATGAGGTTTTTAACTCATGAGTCAAACCAGCATTGTGTCTTCACAGCCTTTAGAGAATGGCTGAAATGGTGAGTCTGACAGTCACCTTCCAACTGTTTCTCATTCTTCCAGTTTAGAGACAAGTTTGGAAGGAAACACTCTGGAATGGGTGCCTCCTCTAAAAGGGTTCCAACAATCCCTCTCTGCCAATAGGAAATGAATATTAGTGGATGAAAGTGAAAAA
>VZTG01002323.1:2006001-2022344 GCA_013397845.1 Melanocharis versteri | reverse complement strand
CAGGCAGCTCCCGGAGCCCCGCCGCCTCACCACGGGAACGCGGCCATCTTGCGGGGCCCGTCACATGACAGCGCACCTTCCGCCGGCAGCGCCCGCCCGGCCCCGGCGCGGGAAACGCCTGAGGGCGGGCGCGGAGCGGGCGGCAGAGCTCCGCAAAAAGCACAGAAATGCACTTCTCGGTAAAGATTTAGAGTTTATTGTGCAGAATGCTTTAAGTAAAAAGCGAGACTGGTGAAAATGAAACAAAGTACAAAAATAAATAGACTTTTGTAATGGTATCACAATTCCACACAAAATAAAAAGATAAATATGTATAAATACAAAACGGCAAGTACAAAACCAAATTCTGGCACTTGTCAAGAGAAAGGCCTCATGAAAGTTAAAAAAAAAAAATCCTTGTGCTATAATGCTTTATTACACACTGGAAACATGCTTGAAGAACAAGAGGTTTAGATGTGAAACCCTAAGAGAAGGGAAACATTCATTTCTACTAACACACTAAACCTATCTGTGCATCAACATATTGCCTATGCTAATAATAAATACAGCACATAAAACATCCATTAAAAACATCAATCTTTAGTGCTGCTATATCAACAGCACCTTTTGTCATCTGTGACACAGGTTACCCTTGTCACTGTAAATTCTTCCCTTCTTGAGATGTTTTCCATTCCTAAGGAAAGCTGGGAACTAAAACACAGCTTCGATGCCCACGGAGTGAGCAGGAAACTTGCTTCGGGCATTTTCTGTATTACAACTGAGATTTTAAAGCACCACAGCATTTGTATGAAGGAGGCAGGTCCTCCACTGGTGTAAACTCTTGTATTTACACCGTTAGGGGAGCACCGTGGCCCCAGGCTTTCAAACAAACCAAGCAGTGTCATTCGTCAAAGTGCTTGGCCAGTGTTTTTGCCATTTTCCAAGCACGCAGTTTGGGTAACTTAGTGCATGGTATAACATACCTGTTCTGAACAACATCACGACCTGCAGAGGACAGATTTGGTGGCAGGTAAAAGCCAGAGGCTGGTGCTACACTCAAGCCAATTCACTCATCACTGCCCATTAAGGTACTGTCCTCATCCCATTATTAATGTTCCTCTTTCATGCTATTTACCACAATGAAATTTTCAGTTAGTCTTTTTTCTCTTACATTCATGTCAACACAATACAAAACCTCCAAAGTTAGTGTGTTGTATTGTACTGACACTGGGAAAGTAACAAAATAATTCACATTCTGTCAGTCAGTTCTCTACTGCAAAGATTATGCAGCCAAGCTTTTCTCTCTAGAACTTTGTTAATATCATGTCTCAAGTTCATTAAAAGAAGGTGGAGAATTATGCTCTCTTCAAGTTGATAGATAATATCCATCAGTTGGAAGACTAAGGTAAAATATGACCATGATATTTTAATGTTAGATATTCATAAATACAAAAGTGTTGGGATTTGGTAGGGATTCCCACCTGCAGAAATCATGACTTCAGTACAAGGGCCTGTTAGATCACAGCAGAAGATAAACTGCTCAGAAAACCTGCAACTGTCATCAATTAAATGTAACATGTATATATTACTATTACAGACCAAAATTACTATTTAAGTCTGAAATGGTAAAACAGTTAAAATCTTACCTTCTGAAGTTTTAGTAGAACATACACGTCTCCATATTGGACAAATGTTGTTTCCGTAAGAAAATGCAGTAGACAGCAGGGAAATAAAAATCCGGGACTCTTTCAGTAGAGTGCTTTGACCTACCAGACGTATAAATATACATTTTTGGTTTGGGCAGCGTAAGTATGTCCATCAGCCCAGCAGTGAATCTGGACCAGTCTGTCCAGCTCAGCAGAAATGCAAAATATTTGGTACAAGGCCTTTAGTACTGAAATTGAGCTAATCTCATTCCTACAGAAAGTACATTCGAAATGGCTGCTGACAAATTCACTGACATGAAAGCTCACTTTTGTTTAAATTAAATTTGGGGTTTTTTTTTCACATTTAGCTGCTTTGACTTTATGGTATGAAACTAAATATATACCCATGACTAATGTATGGTGGCACTCACACACAGAAATTGTAATTGAAGTAATGCAAAAAGCACATGTCAGAGTGTGAAAAAGTCACAAATTACCTTCATGTTGCCCCGTGGTAGTCTTTAAATAAACAAGATATGAATCTTTTATATATTAATACTAGTCTGTACACAAGTTCTAACATGCAATTTTCCCACAAGCATTAGAGCTTCAAAGTAGCTTCAATATGATTGTGTTAATGTGTCACCTGAAAATGACAAAGTAGGTTTATAATGTCTAAATATACATATATGTAAAGAAGATGCAGTATTAAAAATCAGTGCTGAGAATGCCATCATTAAAACACAGCCATTTTATCCCAGTGAATGCTGTCTTCTTAAATTGTCACAACATTTGGCTTCTTTCTTTGGGTTCTTCCTGCATATGCTCCTAAAAATAAGTAGAAACATTACCATATTACAATTAATAGTACTGGTTTTTAATAAAGGATTATCCAACAAAAATAGCGGAAAAAATTAGGACCATTTTTTTAAAGCAGTATTATGCATTCAGTGACTACTTTTAAAATTACAGTTTTCATGATGTTACACCCCAAAAGCCTTATGAAAACTATAGGTTTGAAAGTAACGACATTTTATAGTACTGCCTTACTTGATAACAATTCTACCTTCTTTTCTGCTGCTCTAAAACAACTACAACCACAATTCACAAATTTTTAAAAGAACTATCGTATAACCAAGACAGAGATTAAAGGGCTGGTAAGTTTAACTATGCCATGTATTACTTTTAAACAAATTATCAATTAAATATATCATACAAGTTGAATACTTAAGATAACTCCTTTTGTCACATTAATTAAAACAAGAGACAGCTGTAGGCTTCCATATGTCAATGAGACAACCAGAATTAGAAGTGCAGTATGAAAATCATCAGGCAGAACCCTTATAAAAGGAAGGATGCTTAAGTAAAAAAAAAAATAAACAAATAAATAAGTCTTTCCACAGGGAACAAGTATATACATACATATATTTAAAAATCCATATTATACTATGCATAGCACAAGTATCTTCCAGTAATGAGGGTTCAGCACTGCAGGCTGCTAAAAAGTAGCATAATTCAGCATTCTTCAGGTTCAAGCAGTTATCGAGAAAGTGCAGCAGTGTGAGCAAACATTTACACAAAGCAGTGAAAATCATACCACAGGGTGCAGAGCAGTGGGAATGGAAGACAGCCATGGAAGAGAAATGACTACCAGGCAAGTAATGATCGTGACAAAGGAAGTGCCAGTCCTTTTCAGGCTTTTCAGTTCCTCTTGGTCAGAGCTGCAGTGGTTACTTACAGGTGTCCAAGGGCTGCTTTCAGCACAGGCCAAAGCAGCTTTGGGAGTGCCCAGAGCCCTCACATCTCAACAGGCTCCCACCACACAAAAGGCATTCTCACTGGCCCAGCACTCCCCGGTGCTGTGATCTGCAGCTCTCCTGGGATCTCGTAGGACAGACAACCAGGCTGACAGACATGGTGCTTTTCCAGTGATTAACACTACCCCTTAACTCACCTCAAATGTCCTCCAAGTTATATAAAAATCTCACACAAGTAATAGGATATTACAGTAATAGAATATGGGTGTGCAAAAATCCCACAGCAATCTAGACTAAGGAACTGCAGAATGCAAATTTGAATAAAAAGAGTGACAGTTCTTCTAAAAACAATTACCACCCAGCCTTTTCCAGTGGCAAGGGGCAATCACATGAGGCCTCTCTCCTGGGACAAAGGACAGACCTGCTACTCACACACAGTAGGTCTGAGGCTTCCTGAAGTGCTGGCCTGAAAGCCAACACACTCCACAGCCCCCACCAATAATTCGGGGCAAGCTGTGCCCTTGGCTTGGCCAAGTACTGCCACCACCCAAATACTCAGTGTGCCTCCTGCCCTGTATTTCTTTTCCACAGGAAAGGAAACCAGGCAGAGGAGATGAATAGGTCCTGTTGTAGGAGCAACCTGATCTGAACCACCTTCTGTCTAACACAATCAGACCTCATTAAATGCCCTGCCTGGCCCTGCTGGCAGGCTATTGATGGAACATCTCAGTCTGATCTAAACTAATTGAATTAAAAGAAAAAACAATTACTGATTTATGAGTTTGTACTTTTCGCTTAAGCACAGAACTTTGGATTGAAGGAGTAAAAACCAACAAAAACTAAGTTTAGGATTGCCACTTGATTCCTAAACAAAATGTCTTCTTGCCAGAAAAAGACAACAATCAGTCTGAGTGGTATTAAAGCTACAAAGCACTCTGCAGATAGAATTTAAAATAACAATCA
The DNA here is from genome assembly GCA_013397845.1 of Melanocharis versteri. NCBI lineage: Eukaryota > Metazoa > Chordata > Aves > Passeriformes > Melanocharitidae > Melanocharis > Melanocharis versteri. The sequence goes on along the minus strand of VZTG01002323.1, from coordinate 2,017,999 downwards.
GGAGAACAAAAAAAACAAAAGCTGGATGAGTATGTTACTATTTTCTTCTGAGGGTTTGTCTCCTATTGACATTGAATGTATTTAAAATAGCTGTATCTTACGAGCCCTCCTTCTCTTTTTGCCCCTCTAATAAGCACAAATTAATTGGTAGTCAGGAATGAATGAGGACAAGAAATTAAAATCAACACCCTATTTAACATACTGCCAGACTTTTCACTATTCACATTTTATCCATATATAAAGGAAACTGTATGCTATTTAAATATATTCAAATTAATTTTTTTCATTATTGCAAAATTACACAGATTGTTTCTTGCATGCCAATTGTTCCCCTTGTAATAATTTCAGAATGCACTTCTATTCATTTAGTACAAGAAGTCTAACCTGTTTCTGAAGGAGCACAGGGAAGTGTTGGTATTGCATTACAGGAACACATTTGAGGTCCAAGCTCTAAATGAGGTTACACTGAGCAACCAGAACAAACCAGTATACAACTGGTTAGCCACATCTGCCTGAAGTTCCAAGAAGGCCACTACAGAAGGCATTCAATGACTTTCCAGATATTTGACAAATAGCAACAAGGCAAAGAGAAATATGGAGATATATCCCAAAGGATTTTTTTCATTGCCAAGTATGACCTGTCACAACCTTGGTAATTATGACTAAGAAAAACCCAGGGACTTCCTTAGCAGAGCACACACTGCCAACACAGAAGAGTGAGACAGAATGCTTATTTTCTGTTTTATACTTCAGGGAGATTATTGATTATCTTTGCTAATTTTTCTGTAGTGTCACTGAGTCCAACCAAACAACTGCCTTGCTCTACTTTGGTGATGACAGCACTGCCAGGAGAACTGACAACAGAAAAATAAATGAACACACTCTGGTTGTGATCACATCACCTGCCTTTTTTTTCCCCCTCATACAGCAATGTTATCTATGTTCATGCATACTGCCTTCCTATACATCCTTCTGTGGCCACTCCTCTTGACTTCATGAAGTAGCATCTGGGAAAACATCACATTTAAACAGTGTAAAACACACTGCATTCAAACTCACAGATACTCCCTGCCAGCATTGCTCTGGGGCAGCAGTAAATAAGCATTTCCCTTATAGGAAAGGTTTCATCCCTAATACATACAGATTATTTAAAACATTATGGAAAACAGTTGAAATCCTACTACATCACACATTTCCCTTATTAAGCCCCAAAATTCCCGATTTTTATACTTGACTTGTGGAACTCTCCTTTGAGAACAAAGTGTAATTCAGATCTTAAATAGTTTTAAAACCTATAAACCACTTTACCTTTTGATAAATTTAGGTTTGTCACTTAAAAAATTTAAAATCTAATTAAAAAATAGAAATTGTGCAAGAGCATTCACAGTGATTTATTACAAGTTCAGCACTATTATCAAACCTTTTAAATAAAAGGTAACCAATCAGTAATCTCTGTATGGTAGCACAGAAATACTCCATTTTTAAACTTGGGTCATTGAGACTCAAACATGCTGTAAGATGCTACAGGAGTACATATGTATATATGTAATTTTAGGGCTGTATGATGAGTGCACACCTGCTGAGGAGTCTGAAACTGTCCTTTCAACATGCTCCATGCTGAAGATGCGTGCACAGAACTAAGAATCAAATGACATGAAGATTCTAATCCAAGTCTATTTTGACTACTATAATTTCTCAACAGTTCCAGTGAATACATTTGGCAGTCTTTTTTATGACTGGGCATCTGGTGAGTGAAAGCAAATGAGCTGTGCAGCACATTCTATATACTACATTTATAGAATTTGAAAGTGGATGGTTCAGTTACCAGCGCAGGTTTGTTTGAAGAGATAGGTTAGACTCAAGGCATAGCAAAGCAGGTGCACAAGGAAAGGAAAACAATATATTGCCAATTTATTTTTTCTAGATATTAGTAACTTATTTACTATAAGATCCAAGCACCAATTTTCTACACACCTGAAACAGCCTTGTTAGACACTCTGCTCTCTGAGGCCTTCTTTCTATTTTGCTCAACCCCATTCACTGAGGTCTTAGGGCTTCTAATTAAATATAAAAGAGTTAATAAGTCACTTGCAACAAAGCTGAAAGGCTGTATACAAAAATATAGGCACTATCAAAACGTGTTTGGCATGAAAACATTTTTACAACGTCCCACAGAGCCTCTTCCTGAGCACCTCTACAGTTCCTATTGATGTTATTATGGCTTACATAGATACATTAAGTAGGAGAACATCTCCCCGTGAACAGATTGAAAAACTCTATTCAAGAAACTGATACAGTTTAGACACCATGGCATTACAGCCTACATAGAAAAATACACATATTTCATTAAGTGGAAGCAAAGCTTCATGGAATGAGTGTTACAAATAGAAATGTTAGAACAGTGTAAATGAAGACGATACAAAGAGGATGACAACAATAAATATTTTCCTGCAGTAAAAGGTAAAACAAAGCTTCATCACTCTCTCAAAATACTGGGAGAAGTAATTATTTTTAATTTGAGCAACAGTTGTACCATTATGTGTAAGTATTATTTAGCAATCACTGTTCTTGCACTTTGCATTTACTTTCATCTTTAGGCTAGAAACATCCTGTGCTCTTACCCTTGTCTGCAAAGCAGTCTGTGAACCGGGGCATTCTGTCCTTGGTTTGGTTGAAGTATGCTGTTAAAACACAAACTTTTAATAGTGCTTTTTCCCTTTAAAATTAAAAATCTCTCAAAAATACTGAATTATGAATCATGTTTCACATAATGAATTTCAGAAAGGCTAACAGGTTTTGTAATGCCAATGACATGTAGGCAAAGTGGCTGGAATTAAAGTTCCTGAATAGGATTACTACTTCCACTATTTAAAACAAAGAAACAAAAAAGCACACAGGCAGATGTCCCTCAACAGTGCCTTGGGTTCCCAGTCATTGATGAGAACACACAGGAAAAAGGGCTGAATTGCTCACAGCAGTCCTTGAAGGCTGCACTGTATGAGTAGACAGCATGTCTTCAAAGCTTTTGGGTAAACATGGGATAAAAACTGTTTTTAAGGGGTGCCAGGTATCTGACACTTAATACAAGGAAAAGGTGCAGACAGAACTCGCAAGACAGCAGCTGTTGTCTGCCTGAACAGCATGTACTGAACACTGTAATTTCTGTGATCTAAGCAAACAATCACACAATCAAGGAACAAAACTTTCCTCACAACAGAAAGCCACTTCTTTTCTGACAGCTTCCTAAAGATAAGCATTATCACCAATTCCACTGCAAAGGGTATTAGGAAAAGTAATTGTGCCAAACTGAAGCTTAATAGTGCATCTCAGAGAAAAACCTTGAACCTGAGCACCGAGACTTAAAGCCATAAAATAAATAACTTCTGAAGATAAAACTTCAGAACTGATTCTGAAGAAAAGGTATCTTTCCTAATTTCTAATGAGCTAATAAACCCTTTTGTTGGGCCATGCTAAATCTGATTTAATTAATTTTCATTATAATAGTAGCAGAAATTGAGCTGATTGATGGCAAACCAACAGTACAGATCACAGAATCTATCATTATAAGACAGTTTCTCAAAAGCATCCTAATACAAGTAACCATCACCCACCGGTTTTCAGGAGTTTTTTGTTTTATGACGATTTTTTTACTTGGTATTCCCATTTCTGAAGCCCTAGAGAAACAAAAGTGTTGAAACATATTTCAATTAGCAAATCATCATCCAGTTCTTGAATAGAAACACTCAGAGAAAGCCTACAAGAGGAACTACACCTACAAGTAATACTATCAGAGCAGCAGCAGATTACCACTTCTTTACTCAGGAGGAAGTGTAACAACTGTTCAGTCCACTGTGTTGCAGGATAATGCCTGCTACCATTCCCCAGAAAAACTTTGCCAGAGATAATCTATCAAGTATCCCTATTGCAAGATTGATTTTATCTACCTAAAGATAGATAAAATCACTTGGAGCACTTTTTACAATTTGCAAAATCAACCATAAACTAAACATACACCACTGCATTATAGCATAAATGCACAACTAGAACAAACATTTTTCTCCTTACAAACAAGAAGTCTCTTAGAAGTAAGAGCAAAATACAATTAGCAAGACACCACACACCTGGAAAGCTTTTTACTCATTCTTCCTAGCAGAGATGTCAGTTTGCAAAGAAACTGTTACTCCATAAACTTCTCCTCACTATTTCCTATGCCTCCTACTCCTCCTCTTGAACCCCTCCCCACCCAAGGGATAGCTGCACATACTTCATGTACTTTTTCCTGTCCAGAGATTTCTGTGTAGCTGTTGAAAGTGTCACTCGCTCTCTTGGGCTCTTTACTTTATCCTAAAAAGAAGAGGATACAGAAGAAAGTTACCTACAAAAGCATAATTAAATATTTATGTTTAAGAAACATTGTACAGGGTGAGGAAGAATCTCTTATATGCCAAATGATTCAGCACTTAAACTCTTGAAACAGTTTACATTCCCTGGAATATAACACACCATTTGCCTGAGCATCTTCTCTTTACGAACTTCGCGATCGTGACGCAGAATATTCATTCTCTCCGATGCCTCCATTGTGAAGAAGATGTCATGGATGTCATACAGAGCAGCTCGCAGCTGGAAAGAATAATTAAAATCTTAATAAAATATTCAATCAAGTTTACATGCCCATAGTTTTGGACATCAAGCTCTTTTCGCTTTCAATCTAAACAAAACACTTCATTTTTTGAAATCAAATAATTTTGTGTTAATCAAAAAAATGGAATCTTCTCTTCTTTAAACATTTTATTTTAAACAAAGCCACTCTCAAGGTTTTATGCATTTTTATTACAAAAGCAGAATAGCTAGGGAAGACAAAAAAAAACAGGTTTAAGTTGTGTCACCTGAGCCATTACTCTTTCATGAAGGGATGCATCTTGTGCTGACACACTTCCTCTTTTCAGCGGGGCTTCAGACTGAAAATTTTTTATGAATTCCAGAGTATCCTGGGAAAGAGGGGAAAATAAGAGTAAGCACGAGGAATAACCTTTCATAACAAAGTGATCATTACAAACAGTACAGAGGACATAGATTCTTTGTTTGACTTAGACCTCATGACACTAACCAAGGCAACACTCAAACATTTTCATGTAAGAGCCCCAAAATCTCCTGAGAACAGAAAATGCACGATTTCATCAGTCAATTGAAGGCAGGAACAAAAACAAACAGGAGAAGAAGCTGCCTATTATAAAAAAGCTGATCTTACTTTTACAGTTTGCTTGAGATGTTTCAGCTTTTCTGTCTGCAGGAGTCTACGAGTGAGAAATCCTTTTGCCACTGCAGTGATCTTGTCGAACTTCATTTGTATCTCTGGACTGAAAACCTTAAAAAAAAATTCAAAACTTTTGATTAAAAAGAAAGAATTATGAATTATTTATCAAATAACATCCATCAAGTGATGTAAGTTTTCAAGTAAGGAAAAAGCTGTTGATAAAGCTTTGACTGGGCCAAAAGTATCCACTATAAATTAGTTAGCAGAAGCAATATATTGCTATATGATTATTTTGCATATATGAATAAGAAAAATAACCTATACAGTTCTCTTACATAATCAAAGTTGACATAGCAAGGGATACTAAAATTTTCTGTTACCAGTGCCTTACAAAAACATGAGGGCCTTTTAAGATAAAAATAAATCTTTTTTTTCCCTTACCTGAGTCCACCTAGTTTTGATCCTATTACTTGGCCTGCATACTGAGGTTTTTATAACTCCACTACCTGATGGACCCCAGAGATAGAATGAAGTTTCACTTGTTGAAGAAAAGGTGTTTGGTGTTGTATGAGCAAAACCTGCACGCAAAGCAGAACACAGAGTTCAACACACATTCTGCCAATGAAGCAATGCCTGTGTCTGTGGATACACTCAGCTCAGGGGTCACAGCTTTGTCTGCAAGGTCAATTATAAGCAACAAGCAAGCTGAATATTTCTGACTAATTTCCATGCAAAATTTGCTAAACAGGAGACAGACCAAAACATTTCACAATGTTCTGGAACAGGTGAGAGGTGTTCCATCAGCTATAGCTGTACTGCCTTGCAGTTAAGAACCCCTGGCAGAGCCCCTCTAAACCTTCTACACAAACGTGACCACCTGGCCCAATCCTGTGCAGCTACACAGCATGAGGATAATCCTTCTGGGACATGATGCAAATCCACATCCTCATCCTTGATCAAAGGAGGTTATTCTTAGCTTGTTTTCCTTGGATGTGCCCTAAAACAGTTACATAACAAATGCAGTACATGGAACAGTTCAAGGATGGCTGAACCTGTGCTAAATGCCAGCGACACAAAGACGCAACAGACTTTGTTTCACAAACGCTGTCCCCAGCTGAGGGCAGCAGCTGTGTACCCTGAGCAGCCCTAGGGCAGGAACACTGCACTTATCCACACACTGGGGCAGCTGGTCCAGTCAAGCACTGTAGAACAAATTATATCGCAACACTTAATCTATATTCTTCCCTCCCAGTTTTACCAATGCTGGTGGAGTTTGTGTTATGGACTGTCTCCAGCTGAGACTGCACACTTTCCAGCAAGCCACTTTCACTTTTTTTCCTCCACTCCAACTCCATCCTACTGTTAATATTCACTTTGGAAATTTCTATTTCCGTTGTAGTAACCTTCTTTCCTTTCAACTTTCTCTCCTGCTCTTCCAGTTCCTACAAAAGGAAGATTCAACCATGAGACTATTTTTCTAACTCTGAAAAGCAACAGAATATACATTCAAACCCAATTGCTTCTTGACAAACTTCCACACAACACAAAACTTTTGCTTAGAATTTTTCCTGTTGACCTTACCTTCTGCAATTTCTCCTGTTCTCTCTCTTGTTCAGCTATCAGAATCGACAGTTGCTGTGCATGCTGTTCTTCAAGTCTCTTTCTCATTTCTTCAAAGGCCAACATTTTAGTTTTCAAAATATCTTCTGAGAAAATACATAACAAAGAATCAAATATTAAATACCTTCTATATGATCTTTGTCAGAGACATCCATCCTTTATCAGAAGTAATTTGCATCACCAGTAAAAAGTAAAAAAGATATCTTTGATATCAGGTTTCCTTGATATCAAGTTTCCATTCTGTATTGTACAGAACCCCAGCATTTACTAGTCCTTAAAAATATTTGCATGCTTGTATTTGTGGACTAAACTTGTAAATGGAACAGCAGTAACACCAAAAGCCTATTATAAAATAAGAACATGGAAAATACAGCACTAAGAATTGTTACACTTGCTGGAGTGAATTAACATTATTTATACCACTTCAGCCTCATCTGGGAGAGACAAACGCAGAAGTAACACAGTCTTGAATCTGAAGAAAATACCTATATGGTTTTCTTTTAATTTACATGGGCTATCTTTTCTTTTAGTAGTCTTATTTACACCTCGTGGTATAAGACAATTTTCCTAGTAAAACTAAATTCCAACTTCTAGATTCAAATGGGAAATCAGTATTTGTGATGTCAAATTAAATTAGCGAAATGAGGCTACCGAAAAAAATTTACATGCAGTAAAATTTTAGCCTTTTCATACACATACATACTTAGAAACACCAATGACTAACGATCATTGCGGTTTTTTCTAAAAGATTTACAGACTGAGAAGTAACCCTCAAGCACAGGAAATCTTTTACCTTTTGCCATATTTTCAAGGACTGCATTCTTGGTAATGTAAAGTGATCCCACAGGATATTTCTGTTCTTGCAACCACTTCTTCTCTTGTTCTTCCATTCCAACTCTTAGAACACAGGAACCGTTTTCTTTTTGGCAGTTGTCAGTGTCCAAATCAAGTCTACGTTTTACCTTTTCAAAATTTTCTGGAAACTGCTCATTTTCTGAGGAAACACTTGGAGTATTATCCATCTGCTGTTGCACATTCTTGCTCTGCATTAGTAGTGGAGATGGATTTTCCACATCATAAGATTTATTGAGTTCCACTGGAGAATTACATTTAGTGTTCTCTGGCAAAGCAGCGGGTTTCATTTCATTCACAGCCAGGATCTTCTGTGCCACTGCAGACTGATTGATGGCAAAGGGCTCATTTGCTTTTGGAGGTGCCATACTAGTGCTGGTCTCTACTTTATATGGCCCTCTGCTGTCCATCACCACCTGTCCTTCCACCGTAGCCGACACCGTTCCTCTGCTTTCGAAGAGCCCGAAGGAATGACGATTTGGTTTGCCGACCCCCAACCCATCACAAGGGCCTGAAGAATTCCTGCTGACACCAGGGACTCTGCCAGGGCAAACCGTAGTGAAGTCCACCATGAACTTTGGCACCGATTCAGACACATTGTTTTTATCTGCAATATCTTGCATGATTAAATCCATTGCTCTACCCTTGCCTTTAGGACTTAACTCGTAAGCATTCACAGGGTTGTTTATAATGATGTGTCCCATGGATAAAGGTCTTGGGCGCCGCCGGTGCATTTTAGGACTCATGCTTGGCTCTGGGCTTGGCAGTTTGGCATAAGAGCCTGTGAGGCTCCTGACAATGCTGCTGTCACGCTCAAACACAGAATTCTTCTTCAATTCCTCATCTGAATCTGAATCCACCAAAGGGGGTGTTCCAACTCTCATAGGTATGTCTACTTTAGAAAAGCTGGATAAAGTGGACATACTTGTGTTACTTGTATGAGTAGAGGCACCTTGGAGAATGGTATTTGATTTATTCAGACTGGGTTTATCAAGCGTCTGAGCAGTGCAACTTCTGCCTGTAAACCTCACTCTCTCTTTCACAGAGTCGGTTGTTTTAACACCATCATTTTCTTTATCCGAATGACTTTCACTCGTACTCCTCTTTGAACTGCTCTTTGAGCTTCGCTTGCTCTGCTCTTTCTCTATGTACTCCCTAGACTTCTTTATCAGGTTCTGAAGACTCATTACACACGGATCTTGGACGTCCTCGTCCGACGGAGACCCCACTCGTCCCTCCTGCTTTTGCAGAGCGTGAGACGGGAGCTTGTTACACACCTTGTCAGGAGATGCAGCCCTCGGACAAGGCGCGTCTTTCGAGAGGCGGCTCTCGCTCGGCTTTGAAGAAACATTTTCTTCTGCTGCCTTAACTACTTCTGTCACATTTGATGTCATTTGCCCTGCAGTATCTGATGGTCCAAGTTCTGGTGTCTTTTCCAGGTCCACGGAACCGTGCCTTCCAGGAGAACATGCTGAATTGGTATCTGATAGAGCTGTGAAGTCAGTCAAAGCCTTTGAATCCAAATCAGGGCAAGAACTCTCAGCCTCCGGTGTGTTCATGTCACTCATGCTACGTCCTTTCTTCATCTGCAAATTAAAATTTTAAAAAATTACATATTGTCAATGAAATCTCAGAATCTCAGATTCCTGCAAACTTCACTTGAACTTTAAAAAAATTTTAAAAACCAACTTTATTTAAGTAACTGAGAATTACATGTTACTTCCAGCCAGCATTTGTTTAAAAGGATTTTCACACTACAATTATCCTGTGTGCTGCATCTCAGTTATCAAAAGGACACATTTGGAAAAAAACAAACTTACATTATTTTTGTACTGAACATACTTTCCTGGTCTGCTGGTCAAACCCCAAGCCAGCTGTTGCCACACACACTCAGTAAACAATGCAAAGAACGAAGTGTTGTTTGCCACCTTGGTAACTCAGCAAACTCAGCATTAACTGTTTAAGCAACAGTTTAATCTAAAGAGTGTATTACAGCTGTTCCAAAGACATACAGTAACTCCTTGACTAGATGTATTTAGTAGTCTTTCAAATTAAAACCTCTACTAAATTCATCATTGAAGAAGCAAAGAAAAAAAATAGTTGCAGTAAAATTTTAAAGCACACAGCAGAATTTCAAGTTGTTGTGAAGGTAATTTTAATTCTGTAATCATAAGGTTGAATATAGGTTATTTTATGATTAAGCTATAAGCTTGCAAATAAAGCAGCTCTAACACAGCAGAGTTGTTCATTCATTTTAACAATTTAGTTTTTCCAACACACTTACAAAAGCAGCAGTGAGCTCTGTCTTTTGCATATAGCAAAACAAGTAGTGAAAAGGAAATCCAATGCACTACAGTAAGTATCAGTAAATAATCAATTATCAGGACACACAGCATGAAATACTAGCAAATGCTGGTTCTGGAGAGTTAGCTGCTATTAATTTCATGTTTATATTGGGGAATACTTAAACCCCAACACTTTCTCAAAATGTCTATAAGCAGGGATTTTCTGTAAATCTATGAGGCAGCTTTGGGCTAACACTACCTGGACATTTTCTACAATCTCCTGAACACGATTCAATAAAGCTTTTTTCCGGGACTCCCGTTTCCTGGTCTCTAGGTCCAGTGCTTTCTCCTTGTATTGCTGTATTTCCTTTCTCTTTTCAAGGCTAAGCTGCAAAACAGAATGCAAGAAAAATGGTTTACAATACTAAATGCAAATTTTAATACAGAATTACAGAAATAAATTCAAAATAAAAACAACAGAACAAAACAATTAGAAGAACATAAATCACCTGAGATTTTGTGCACATGTTAAATGCCAGCTTCTTTTCAACCAATTTTTTAAGGGAAGGTGTACAAAATGCCTTCTTGGCACACATGCAAATGAACATGAATTTAAAACACCATTTATAAAATTTTCCATGAACATTGCATGCTACGGTATCAATCTGACACAAGATTCAGACATTTTTTCTAAAAACCCTTATAATATCCATGCATTTGGAAACGCAGAATATGACAATATATCTGCAATTTATATGTGTATCATGATTTCTGAACACTGTTGTTACAGACTCTCTCCCATTTCTTCCTATCACTGAAACAGGGAAGTCAGCTGCAGTATTGCAGGACCTACCAACAATCTTCAGCTTAGCTCTGTTTCCATTAGCACAGAATGACTTAACATAATTGATGAGCCTGTGGAATACATTAGAGGAAGATGCAAACACATGCAAAAAAAAATTTCCTTAAAAGCTTTTAAACTATTTCAGTATTTCCTATTTACATTTTTTCTTACACCACTAAACTAACTCACATGTTCAATATTTGAAATGTCAATATGATTTTACATGAAGTTAAACCCAGCAGTAACATTATTGAAACCCATCAACATTTGTGCTCCCCTTAGGAGGATAACTTCTAAAAAATTAAAGGAAATGCAGCCAGTGTGGGGGAAAAAAGTATATTTTACCCCTTACTTCGTAAGATTAAGGCTAGAAATGCTTAAATACACTAAGCAGCAGGTAGGATGACAGCTCACACAGACACCCTCAGCAGAATCATTACATGTGCACATCAAAGCCAGTGCCAATAGCACAGTTAGCACACCAGGGAGAAAAAGGGATAAAAAAGGCCTTACCAGAGGGGAAAGCACAGGGACTCCATAGAATTGAATGAGGGAGATATTTTTGTGCTTAACAGTCAAAGACGTTTCTCCTTTTATTGCCTCTTCTTGGATCCTGGAAAGATGCTTCCTACAGAATGTTTCATAGTCCTCCATCTTCATGTTATCTAAGCTGTAAAGAATAATAACATTGCTAGAAATGGTACTTCCAAAACCATGAAGGGAAAACAACATCACCACTAATTCTGTGTCACTATGTTTTGGGAAACAAATTCTACATTAGAAAACTGAATTAAGTTTCTCTTCTTCCTATCATTAACAAAGCCTGCAAAGCTCCTCCTTATTTTCGTCTATAAAAGGAAAATCTGCATATATAAGCAAAAATGATGATCACAAGCACACAGAGAAGCAGGCATTGAGATAATCAGGATTTACAAAACTGCACCTGCTATAGATAATCTTAATTTCCATCAAAGACTAAACCTTTGAGATCTTCCACAAGAAGAAAGAGNCCGCCCGCTCCGCTCCGCCCCGCTGCCGTCCCCGCGCCCCGGAGCTGCGGACAGACTCTCGGCGTGGCCTGGCGCCGTCTCTGCACACAACCGCGGGGCAGCTCTGCCGTGTCCGGGCGAGCGCCCAGCAAAG